>APFE030788481.1:0-13407 GCA_000404065.3 Pinus taeda
GTTCACCGCGTGATGTGTATACAATTCCTAAAATGCAATCTAAGATGATAAACAAACGTTTAATCTTCTTTTGACAATGAAAATCCTAGCTACTAAGGAAAGAAAGAATCTTTTAGCAAAGAGCATAGAGCACACGCTAAATGCACTGTCCTAAATCAAACCAAGCAGTCAAAGTACAAATGCACATGCATGTATTTGTTTTCAACCTTCTTAATGCATGAATGATGATAAGAAAGCTATGTGAAAATCTGAATTATTTTCAAAGCGACAACACTCAACAAATTTCTTTTCAAAATGAAGTGAAGGTAAGAGAGACACTTTTGCGATTTCAAAACGAAAATTGCTTTTCGACGCTTTAACAACTACTAATTCAAATCATATGCAATAGTAATTGTATAATCGACTATCAAGAACAAATGGTATTGTCTTCTAAAACTGAAAACGACAGCTACAACACTTTCAGATCCAGAAACGACAGTTCGACTATGCTACCTTTTTGCAAAAGAGAATTGAAAATGACGCACAATACATAAAAACACTTACAGTTCTTTACATTATGGAGGTGGAACAATGTAAGAAAAAGGGGTTTTCATAGAGATACACTGACTACAGAAAGTAAAGCTCCTGAATAGGACTGAAAACAGTGAGGAAAAAACCAAAGTCTGAAGTTAAAGTTAACCTTTCCTGACCATTGCACCTGTCACTGTGAATTCAGTATGCGGCGTACCTACTGCACTCAAGAAGTGCGATGCATACAGTCTGCCTTGAAGGCAGGGTGCGATGGTACCAGTGCAAGACTTTAAACAAGTTTTTACTCACAATTTGCAATTCAGTTCAGGGATTTAGGCCAAGTAAGTAATGTTCAGTATATGTAAAACACAGGGGTTATCTAAAGAGGTTACTAGAGCCACCACTTAGGGCAATTAGATTGTTTGCAGATCGATTGTTTAATTCATAAAAAAAACCTGGAGATAGATTGAAGCATCATTGATCTACTTTGTATTTGTATAACAAATGTAGTTTGAAGGCTAGCTGGCTTGGCTTTAGGCTCCGTCTGTAAGTTTATAAAAGAAACAAAGATAGATAGGCTAACAAACAATCTAGTCGCTCCCCAGTGGAGTCGCCATTTTGTTACCGGGAATAGTGTCCACTCAGATGATGCTATTCCCGCTAAGACTGGTGCTATCATAGAAACAAACAAGTAAATTCTATTTTCGCTTTCCTTTATGAAAATAGATAGGAGTGGAACCAAGGAGACCAACCTTAGTCTTGCGCTTGATTTCCTCTCCTTCCTGATAGAGCTTTGTCACTTCTTCTTCATCTGCCTAGCTTCAAAAAGCACCTGTGGAATCACAACAACATACTACTATCAAAGAACAAAGATCTATATTCATAAATAACACAGGACCAGATGTGTGTTAACCATCCAAATGCATATATAAACAAGTACAAAAGAATATGGAGGAAAACTTGAATAGCTTTATTAAGATGAAAAGTAGCAAGAGGATTACAACCATATGTTCTGACCCAGCATCATCCTCCAGCTAGAAAGCCTTTCTTCACCTCAAGTAAAGCTTAGATCACCCAACACTATGAATATACACCAGAAAACCAACAACACTTCTCTACAAGATACAAGATTCCAAGCCTCTGGATCTCTGTGATGAGGATCCATATATAGATGATTACAGAGAGGTGAGTCATCTTCTGGGATCTTGATTAGTGTCCTCTCTCTGATAGTTCCTGCTTCCACTTGGAGAATGATGATCTCTTACTCATCCCTGGTCGAAAACAGAGAGCCAAGTGTCAGAGGGGAAGCTTCTAGAAGATTCCATGATCTTCCACCTCGCATTTTGTCCCTTCCATTTGTCCATTCCCGACCATTGCACCCTATAGAGGAGCCACTCGGTATGCATCACACCCTATACATTGGGAAGGTGATATCCATCGCACCCTCTGCACTGGGTTTTCAGTATGGTCCAGTTTTGACCATTTATGAGCAATTTTCAGTGGAGAACTTCAGGGAGATGATGTAATCAGCTGACCTTGTTCCTCCTTTAGGCAGTGAAGAAACACTTTTAGGGACTTAGGAGCCCTCATTTTATGGACATTTATGATTGGGGTTGAAGTGCCCAAAAATGTCTATAACAGTTTCCCCCTAAAGCATGAGGTAGTTAATCTTTTTGATGTCGGGCGAAATGATTTACTATGAGGATCTGAAGTTTTTTCGAGCTGGGAGGCGACCTGTAATAAGATACAATACAATACATTATTTTGACAACATTTTCTTCATGATCTAGCTGAGGTGGGCATTCCCATGCTCAACTTTATAAATTCATTTTCATGTACATCGAATAGACAATCGTCTGTGTGGAAGACTGATGATTTGGACTCATCATCCTTTGATTTGGATGATCATCTATTTGGCAATGATGTATACTTGATGTCTTTATATTCCTGAATATATCCCAGCCTGGATGGATGAAACTAGATCCGGGGTCTTCAAAACTTGTCCAATCTTAACTCGATGTACAAGTTGATCCATGTGAAAAATGTTCTGGAGTCAAACATGGAAAGACATCCCCTGATTACCAGACAATGATGTAAGTTATTAACAAGCGCGAGAGGAATCACCAATAATGACAATGACCCTCAAGGTACTACAGTACAATTCACGTGGTGTGAAAAAGGACTTGGCGTCGAACACCACGTAAAATCTCTCGGTCGAAGGCCATTGATGTAAGCCTGTCACCGACAGTGAGAAACTTGCCATTGAGGAATGCAAGCTTCAAAGTACTGAAAGGGTTGTTACTAAGTCAACTTCTTGGATAATGAGCTGATGTCGACAAGAAGTGACCCATCGTAGGAGGGCCTTAATGAATCCCACATCAACGACACAGAATGAAGCAAATGATTTTGGAGGTGAAAATAATCTGACGATACAGGGTTCAGGGTGGCGGTCATGAAGGAATGGAGCATGAATGTATTGCAGTGGGTGAGACACAGGCAAATTGTCTGAATGACTTCTCTTGAACATATCGACAACACTGACGATGGATTGGTAGTGTTAACCCCAAAGATGGTGGTGTGATGGACCAATGGCGATGACCAGTGAATGGAACAACCCAACCCGGCTTGGATGCGGAAGGAAAGTGTCATGTTCAAGAGCGACTTGCTACCAATAAAGTTTCTTCAAGTTTTCTTCCCAATTTTCCCCAGTCATTTCTAACTAGTACCTCTTTATTTTTTTCAAGCTTGAGGAGGATAACATATGCTTGTTCTATAATCCGCCCTTCGGGTGAACCTGTCGCTATATTTTAGTGAGCCTAGCGACAGTGAAACTCGTTCTCGTCCATGCAGACGAGTTTGTCGCTATTTGGTTTTAACGAGTTTAACGACAAAGATAAATCGGTCCCTTTCAATTTTAGAGAGTCTGAAAGGAATGGAAAAGAGACTCCAATGATTTAAGTCCGAAAAAGCGTAAAATAATACAAAAGGGATGAGTTTTCGATAGTTTTAACCAGTCGAACAAGAGAAGAGCTCGATCTTTTTGTGTAATAATCCCTCATGTCCAAAAAGATTAAAATGTAGAGGAGGGATAGCACTTCCGATGACTTTAACGATCTGGAGAGTCCAATCGCTCGGAAATCTTTTCATATTTTACGAGTCAGTTGAAAAGAGCTTAAAGAAGACTTGTTTTCGAGGAACGAGTGATGATTTTGGGTAGCAGCTGATTTCAGGTAAGGTTTGGAATTCTCCAATCATGGCAGTGTCACAAGGATGGCTAATAGAATCACTCTTCCCAGATGTTCCTCGAAGGGGTAAACAATCATATGGGGGTGAATGATCGGCTAAAAACAGAGTGGAGGTGATGATGAGAACACGACCAAGGCTCAAAAGCTGGCGATAAGGCATTCACAATGGTTATTTACCAGTTCATTTTTTAATGAGCTTAAACATTGGGGGAAACATTTTCTCATGACTTATGTTTATTTTTTAACGAGCTTGAACTATGTGCTAAAAGTACTCGTGATAATGGTCATTGAGTTCTTGACTCACCATTAGCATTTTGTTCTTTCAAAGATTGTACTACCTGTTCATTTTCTTCATCAAACCGATTAGAAATGAAAACATTTGCTCGATAAATGAGTTAATAACACTAATATTTTATTTGAATTACGTGCATGGTAAATTAAAAGTGACTTTTACCTCTCATTTTACCATTTCATTTGAACTTGGTTTGTTGGAGCTATGGAGGTGCTTTTTCCCCCCAATTTTCACCAGCTGATTCCGGGAGATTCTGTGGACGATTCCTGACGTCACTTGGACCAGGTAGGAGCTAAACTTGTGCTCTTCAATTGCATTCTTTTCTTTTTTAATTTTGAGCATGTTTCCTTGCTCTGCTAAGCCTCTGGGGTTTGAAGAACTCGCCCTGGCACCATCGCACCCTTCCTTAATCGAAAGGTACAATGCATACTAGTCTTCTCATTGACTAGTCAGTATGCATCACTCCCAGTACACTTACTGGGGTGTGTTGGGTGCAAGGAGGAAACGTTTTGCTCAGTTTTCTCATAGATTTTTGCCTGTTTTTTACCAAATGAAGATCCTGACTCTTCTCTTGTTTGTTTTTCAGAGATTCATCAGAGAAAAATGGTTGTTACATGGCAAGAACATGAGCATGATGAAGAGGACACCGTTGCTTTACATGATTCGGGCACTGTAGCTGCATTGCGGAACTATGGCTTGTTGAAGTTTTTCCATATCTCTATCATGAGGCAACAAATCAGCTTGTTTCAATATTTCCTCAATGCTTGGGATCCTATCAACCAGGTGTTCTAGATTAGGGGCAAATCGATCCCCTTGAAAGTCGTGGACATCTATTTTTTGACCGGTTTATCGAGGCATGGTGCCCCTCTCTCATTATCGGGCTCTGCCCGTGGGGGTGAGTCCGTGAGGGAGTATATTCATCGGCATTGTAGAGAGGGATCTCAGCCGAGTATGGATAGCAAGATCAATATCCGAGATGTCACTGGCTAGCCCTTGTGGACCACTCTATTCACTTTTGCTAGACTGGCTGGTAGTTCTGCTTTTCACATAGCTAACATGTCTTACATGCAGTATGCTTTGGAATTCATTCAATGAAAGGTGTTCAACTGGTGTGATGTAGTACTCTTTGTGATGAAAGAACAACTGACCAAGGTGAAAAGCGGAAGATCCAAGAACTTCGGCTATGGTTCTATTTTGACCGCTTTCGCTTTGGAGAGAATCCCACTGATGCAGCCACAATACATCTCACTTGGCCTACCTCCACTGACTGAACCACATATGGATAGATGGGTTGACCTCATGTCTCGGCATGTTGGCCAGCCTCAGATTTCTTTTTCTGATACTTTCTTCGAGTGGTTCGATCGTCAAGAGATGGTTTATGCCAAGTTTCCATATGTTGGCATGGATTTTCGAGGTGACCCGGATTTGGTGCTGTCGGTTGGCGAGCAGTGGGGTGCTATGGGTAAATCTTCTGACATATATCTGTTCATTGTTCTTTATAATTTTCTTGACTAAGACTAATCAAAACTCATTTGCTCATGCAGACATTGGACCAGTTCAACCGACAGTACGCTGTAGAGACCCAGCGGCCGCTCCATCAGGAGAGGCTGTTGGGAGGGCCATCCTTCGCGACCTTGATGTGGTCGAGACTCTTTCAGCACTATAAGACCAAATCGAGGGTCTTAACCTTGGTATCCCGAATGTGAGGACTGACAAGATGCCTCTGCAGTTGCATCGACCTACTACGGGAGTGTCGAGTCGATGGATTAGGCTTTTACGCATGATTGCACAGGCGGTGACTTGTTATCACCATCATCATTAGACTAGGTTGCTCCCTAGAATTTTGATTTTTGGGTCATTCGACCAATTTTGTCTCGGTTATAGAACATTATGTATGAACTATAAATAGTTATGAATATATATTTTATTTTCGGAGCTCTATTTTGGTTAAGTTACATGATCCTGCTGCATATATTGATGTGATGCTTCTTTCTATAAATGTCGCAAATGTCTATCTAACACATAATTTGCCAATGAGTCTGTTAATGTGTTTAAAATTATGGAAATATGTTGATATTGGATGAAATCGAACTGTCTTTCCAAAATTCTGACTCTTAGGAACATGCAATAGATAGCTGGATTTCGTACGGAATAGATTCCAGTGAGTTGTAGAATGACGAGCTGTGAGTCTAGCTTAATGAAAAGTCGACATATGCCATTTGTGATGGCATCAGAGAGGAGTTCTATCAATGCGTTGTATTCAGCGATATTGTTTGTCGACCGACCAATACATACTCCTCTGAAACTTACTAACTCGCCGTTGGGATTGAAAATGACCCATGCTGCAGGTTCCGCGAACTACGACTTGCTCCATCGGCATATCCAACAAATGATTCCAATAGGTTCGACATCTGCAACAAATGCAAAAAGTGGATTACCTACGAAAATAATTGCTCTTGGCGAAAACAAAAATGTAACAAAAGCATGAGGATCACTACGCGGAATTAAGCATAGTAACGCTTGAGGTACAACCCATTGCGAGGTTGCGCTAGTGTAATCCCATCATAGTCTATCAACTCGTAGGCTCCTTTTGCTAATACACACTTAACAATATAGGGACCCATCCATAATGATTTGAATTTCCCTGCTCCCAACTTATCAGATTCCTAGTCGTAAATTAAGACCAGGTCACCTTTCGAGAAGACGCGAGGTTTGACATTTTTGTCGAATTGTACTTTGACTCGTTTCTTATGAGCTTCGTTAGCCGAAGCTGCATCACGACGGGTTTCATCCAATTGGATTAGTTCCAAGAAACGAGCGTCGTCTTCTGAGGTTTCAAGGAGAAGGTCGACTGCAAGTTTGAGGGATGAGATTTCACATTGAACTGGTAAGATTGCTTCCAGACCATACACAAGTTGAAAAGGTCTGAACCCGGTTGCATTTCTTACCGATGTCCGGTATGCCCACAAGGCCGAGTATAGGATTAGGTGCCAATCCCGTTTGTGGACTCCGATCATCCTTTGCAGCATGCACTTTAGGACTTTTTTGATTGCCTCAACTTTTCCGTTAGCCTGCGGATAGTACGAAGTAGAGCTGTCGTGGGACAGTCCTAATTTGGCAGCCAATTCAACCATCATGTGATTGCGAAAATGTGATCCATGATCTGTGACTATGGCCTGTGGAACGCCGAATATGGAGACTGCGTGACTAAAAAAGAAAATGGCAGCCATTTCGCCGCTGTTGTTTAATGTAGGCATCGCCTCGGCCCATTTGGTAAAATAGTCTACCGCGACTATGATGTATGCATGCCCCGCGGCCGAGGTGGGGTTACATGTCATGAAATCTATGCCCCATTTGGTGAATGGCCCAACAACTACTACTGGTTGCAACAGTGCAGGTGGTTTTCCGGTTTTGCTATCGAAAATTTGGCAAGCATGGCAACTTCTAACTGCGGTTATGCAATCTTTGAACATTGTTGGCCAGAAGTATCATGCTCGCAAAAATTTTTGCGTCGTAGCATAACCAGATTGATGCCCCCCACATGCGCCTGAATGATAGTCATTCAGGACTTTTTCAGCCTCCTCATGGGTGAGGCACCTCCACAGAACTGTATCGATACCACGACGGTAAAGAGTATCACCAACGATCACGTAGTCTTTCGATTGGTATCGAATTCGTCGTTGTTCAGAGCATGAGGTATTAGACCTATATGTTTGTGTCTGGAGATAAATGATTATATCTCCGTACCACGGATCGCTTGAAGATATCAGAAACAAATTTTCATCCACGATTTCTACTTCTGATGTGGCATCATTGGACGACGATGGGAGATCACATAGTAACTCCGCGAATACCGGGGCTTTCTTTGATTTAGATTTTTTGAATTCCAGATCAAACTCTTGTAGAATTGCTATCCATTTTGAATATTTGCCCCCCAGCAACTGTCACGACAATATATAATTCATGGGGTTGCAATATGATAAAATGGTAGTTTTTCTAAAGAGGACATAGTGTCGAAATCTCTCTATTGCTTGAACAGCTGCAAGGGTAAGCTTTTCAATGTAGGAGTATTTAATTTCCGTATCATTTAAGTTTCGGCTTAAATAATATATAGGATGTTCAATTCCATTGTCTTCTAAAACTAAAAACAACAGCTACGCCACTTTCAGATCAAGAAACGACAGTTCGACTATGCTACTTTTTTGCAAAAGAGAACTGAAAATGGCGCGCAATACAGAAAAACACTTACAGTTCTTTGCACTTTGGAGGTGGAATATGTAAGAGAAGGGGTTTTTCTCAGAAATACACTGACCATAGATAGCAAAACTCCTGAATAGGACTGAAAATAGTGAGGAAAAAACCAAAGTTAGTAGGTAAAGTTAACCTTCCCTGACCATCGCACCTGTTACACAGTGAAACCAGTATGCAGCGCACCTACTACACTCAGGAAGTGTGATGCATACAGACTCCCTTGAAGGCAGGGTGCGATGGTACCAGTGCGAGACTTTAAACAAGTGTTTACTCAGAATTTGCAATTTAGTTCAATGATTTAGGCCGAGTAAGTGATGTTCAGTATATGTAAAACACAAGGGTAGATCTAAGGAGGTTACTAGAGCCACCACTTAGGGAAATTAGACTGTTTGCAGATCGATTGTTTAATTCATAAACAAAACCCGGAGATAGACTGAAGTACTATTGATCTACTTTGCATTTGTATAACAAATGCAGTTCGAAGTCTACCTGGCCTGGCTTCAGGATCTGTCTGTAAGTTTATAAAAGAAACAAAGATAGATAGGCTAACAAATAATCTAGTCGCTCCCTAGCGGAGTCGCCATTTTGTTACCGGGAATAGTGTCCACTCGGATGCTGCTATTCCCACTAAGATTGGTGGCTATCTTAGAAACAAACAAGTAAAGCCTACTTTCACTTTCCTTTATGAAAATAGATAGGAGTGGAACAAAGGAGACCAACCTTAGTCTTGTGCTTGATTTCCTCTCCTTCATAATAGAGCTTTGCCACTTCTGCTTTGTCTGCCCAGCTTCAAAGATCACCTGTGGAATCATAACAACATACTACTATCGAAGAATGAAGATCTATATTCATAAATAACACAGGACCAGATGTGTGTTAACCATACAAATGCATATATAATCAAACATAGAAGAATATGGAGGAAAACTTGAATAGCTTTATTAAGATGAAAAGTAGCAAGAGGATTACAACCATATGTTCTGACCCAACATCATCCTCCAGCAAGAAGGCCCTTCTTCACCTCAAGTAAAGCTTAGATCACCCAACACTATGAAATTACACCAGAAAACCAACAATACTTCTCTATAAGATACAAAATTCCAACCTTTGGATCTCTGTGATGAGGGATCCATATAGATTATAGGGAGGTGAGTCATCTTCTGGGATCTTGATTAGTGTCCTCTCTCTGATAATTCCTGCTTCCACTTGGAGAATGATGATCTCTTACTCATCCCTGGTCAAAAACAGAGATGCAAGTGTCAGAGGGGAAGCTTTTGGAAGATTTCATGATCTTCCACCTCGCATTTTGTCCCCGCAATTTGTCCATTCCCAACCACCACACCCTACAGAGGAGCCATTCAGTATGCATCGCACCCTATACACCGGGAAGGCGATAAGCATCGAACCCTCTACACTGGGGTTTCAGTATGTTCCAGTTTTGACCATTTATGAGCAGTTTTTAGTGGAGAACGTCTGGGAGATGATGTAATCAGCTGACCTTGTTCCTTTAGGTAGTGAAGCAACACTTTTAGGGACTTAGGAGCCCTCAGTTTATGGACATTTATGATTGGGCTTGAAGTGCCCAAAAATGTCTATAACACTTAGAGTTAATGAAGTCTATCATCCTCTTTTCGAACTTTGATCTATCTAGACATTTTTCCTTATTTTTAATGACAACCTCCTCCATATCCTGAATTAGTGTTTTCTCTTCAAATATAATCACTAGAAACTGCCAAATACCCTTGATAACCTCAATAAATTCATCCCATTGGATTTTTCTGGCTTGAACTAAGGACATATTGTCCTTAATTTTCTCTCTTAGCCTTTTGATTTCATCTTTAGCCCTTAGGAGATCTTCCCTGTATTTCTTCGTATTATCTCTCTCCCTTATTGTTTCTTCTTCACTTAAATCTAGTAGTTTGCAAGTTGTTTCCAAATCTCTTTGAGATTTCTTCACATCATGCTCAGACATTTTGAGCTTTGTTCCCTATTGTAAAACTTGTGCTGTTGGATCATCTGTGTTGGATGGAATTACTACTGTACAAATATGAGTGTCTACCTATCTTTGTAGCTTCTCCAAAGTTTCTTTAAGTAAAGAAACTTCTTCAGTATTATGAAACACATCTTGTAGGAGCTTTTCTTTTTCATTTTCTACTTCAGCTATCCCTGTAGCTAAGGGATGCTCACCTTTAGGTAGATTCAACTTCATTTTCAAAGCTCCAATCTTTGATTTAGCCGATTGCAACAATTTTTGAACAGCAGGTTGGTCATCAGGATTGACCCCTATTTTAATGATAATCTTCTTTAGCTCGTCAACCGGAGCATTCAAAGCTTTGGAGTTAGCATTTTGCAACTTCAACTTCTGAATCACTTTATTTAGCATTTTTTATGCCTTGATAGCTGTTTCATTTGTCTTATATAGATAATTTACAATCAACTACCCAGTTTGCATATGAAGATTGAACTTGTTAAGCATAGGAAGCTTGTGAGTGTCAATAGTTAAAATTACAGTCTTGAAATTGTTAGAAGATTCCACTGATATTTTTGTAGGATGAGAAAAATCAATTTTGAGTTCAGTCTTCTCCAAATCCATGGAAAATAGCAATCTTGTTTATTCAGGAGTTACCTGAGACTTAGCCTAAGCCTCCATATTTAACTTCATCTTCTGATTTCTCTCAACTATTTAAGTAAACATACTTTGAATTAAAGGAATCTGTTCATGAACAACTTCTCCGGAGGATGGGGAAGCAGGGGCACCTTCTGTTTCTCCTAGCTGAATAATCAAACCAGGTTGTGCCAAAGACATTTCATCTTGAAGCTTGACCCTTTTTGTTGCTTCAGATTTGTCCTCATCCAGATCAATAACTTCCTCTCTAACCCTCTTGACCCTTTTTTCTATAATGCTAGGGGTTTCAATCTCTGTCCCTTGAGTGTTTCGCAGGCCTCCATTTGCTAATTTTTCTGTTTCAGGTCTACTTTCATGTACAAAGGTTGAATAGCCATTCTCCAATATTCTCTTTGAAATAATTTGGTTAGCATGATAAGCCCACTCAACCTCCTTTAAAAGATGCATATCATTCAACAATATTTCAACTTCATGGGAAACCTATCTGGTGTTTACAATGAAGGGTCCCACTGCTTTATGCAACTTGAAGAAGAAGCCTTTCTTCATAGGAACAAAATGAACTTGATCAACATTTAAGCCCTGCCTTATAACTTCAAGGGAAAAAAGCCTCATTGGCACAAACTTATGTAACCTATAAGGCTTGACAGAGGCTCCATAAAGGCTAATCGCTACATGCTCTTTAAAGACGAACCAATCCCCACATCTCACATCCTTACTCAATTGGAGACACTCTTGAGCTTTAGGAAATAAAGTTGTGGGTAGGCTTCCATTCAAAATTTTATAAGCCAATGTAAGAAATAAGGAAATAAACTCAAATAAACCACTATCTCCTAGATCACCCCTTATTAGGTCTATCTAGAATACCACTGATTGCTTCTTTTTATTGATATCAACAACATGTAACCCCAAACCAGAGAAATGTTTAACATTCTGGTATAGAAATAAATAAGTAATGACTGAAGGAAATATGAAAGCACTAGTGAGAGGGAAAGTCATAAACTGAGTATTGATAGCATCTACCGAGAATGTTGGGATGTCTTGTACTATCTCAGGCTTCATGATTAAGGAGAAAAATCCCATCACAACTTTATCTACTTGCTTGGAGTCTTCTTTCCCTAGAATGTTAGCAATTACTTGCAACATGGGTTTTATGTCAACTGCAAACATTTCTAAAGAGAAAATATTACAATCTAAGGAGAATTGACTAGATTTAGGAGCCAAGAAAGAAGTGACATAAGAAATCTCCTAAGCAGACATGCTATCATAATAAGAAATCAAGGATTCTTTAATAAAGGTGGTGTAAGTTCCTGACACAGCGTAATTCAAATCTTAGTGTATTAACTGTGAGGTTACTTGAAAAACATTCTCCCCAGACTAATTCATTACAAAAAAATTCTTAGGGTACATTGCTGAGGCTAGCCATTGAATAAATTCAGGAAATAAATGAGTTATGGGAAAAAAAGTGGCTAGAGCACCTTACTGTCATGCGGAAAGAGTTATTTTTGCGGACAAACCTAACCTCCCTAGGAGTCTAAGACTCTCTAGTGACAAACAAACCAAACAAGAGCAATCCCTCTCTAAACACACGTTATTCTATGAGAGAATTCAAATGTTTTCGATCTTACCTTAGGTCCAACGCTTGCTGTAGCAGTCCAGCCTTGCTGATCCAGATGAGCTCCTCCTTCACTTTCAGACCTGCATACACTAACAAAGCAAACGATTACATAACACCTGAATTTTCATCATAAAACAAAGCATATTCATCACATAGACCAAGGAGTACATGAAATAATTCATTAACAACAAATCATTGAGAAGAATGGACTTATTTGTATTAAGGAAACAAAAAAGGAACATTACAACCTGAGCCTTGGTGTTGTGCAAGCTCCTCCCAGGGTCCAGCAAGAGTTTTCCTCTCTTTGACAAGATCACCCACTTCCAATATGGCAACAAGAAAGGATGGTAATTTCTCCTCACAAGTTAACAATGGAAGTCCTAATTCCAGCAGCATCTACCCTTTGGAATGTTCAGCTTTCAACCTCCCCTCCTCTGGCCCAAGGCCTGTATTTATAGTGTTCTAGAGGAAGTTATTCAGTTCCAACATCAATGGGATACTCCCTCTTTGGATGGGGTAGCTCCTCTCTTGATGGGATAAGTTCCTCTATCATAGGGATGCATGAACCATCTGGAGGCACTCAATACACGTCAAACACTCTTCTAGAAGGCTCTAGAAGTGACCACAAGTAATTTTTTTAAGATGAAACTCGCGCCTTTTGACCTTTACAGGGGTACGCACCCATCCTTTGGCTTACAGAGCGTACAAGTACATAGGTACAGTATGTTTGGAGTGCGTACACGCAGGTAAGGTAGAGAGAACCTGCGTACCCAGAGATAAACATGTTTTTAAGTGACTTCCTCTCTTTTTGAAGTTTGACATGAAGAGCAGAGGTATGAGGCTTGACAAGGAGGATAATATGACTATT
>APFE030788481.1:27938-42647 GCA_000404065.3 Pinus taeda
TAAGCTAAGCCACCCAAAAACACAGTCAAGTAACCAAAAAACAAAAGAAACAAGACTCTTTTCAGATCAAAGTAATGCTCAAAGGAAAAATCAATCACATCAATGGATTCCCCAGTGGAGTCGCCAATTTGTCATGCGGAAAGAGTTATTTTGCGGACAAACCTAACCTCCCTAGGAGTCTAAGACTCTCTAGTGACAAACAAGACAAACAAGAGCAATCCTTCTCTAAACATACATTATTCTATGAGAAACCAAGTGTTGTTCGATCCTACCTCAAATCCAACGCTTGTTGTAGCAGTCCAGCCTTGCTGATCCAGATGAGCTCCTCCTTCACTTTAAGACCTGCATACACTAACAAGCAAACGATTACATAACACCTGAATATCTCATAAAACAAAACATATTCAACACATAGACCAAGGAGTACATGAAACAATTCATTAACAACAAATCATTGAGAAGAATGGACTTATTTGTATTAAGGAAACAAAAAAGGAACCATTACAACCTGAGCCTTGGTGTTGTGCAAGCTCCTCCCAGGGTCGAACAAGAGATTTCCTCTACTTTGACAAGCTCACCCACTTCCAATATGGCAACAAGAAAGGATGGTAATCTCTCCTCACAAGTTAACAATGGAAGTCCTAATTCCAGCAGCATTTACCCTTTGGAATGTTCAGCTTTCAACCTCCCCTCCTCTGGCCCAATGCCTGTATTTATAGATTCTAGAGGAAGTTATTCAGTTCCAACATCAATGGGATACTCCCTCTTGTGGATGGGGTAGCTCCTCTCTTGATGGGATAAGTTCCTCTATCATAGGGATGCATGAACCATCTGGAGGCGCTCAATACACGTCAAACACTCTTCTAGAAGGCTCTAGAAGTGACCACAAGTAACTTTTAAAAGATGAAACTCGCGCCTTTTGACCTTTACAGGGGTACGCACCCAACCTTTAGCTTACAGAGCGTACAAGTACGCAGGTACAGTGTGTTTGGAATGCGTACACGCATGCAAGGTAGAGAGAACCTGCGTACCCAGAGATAAACATGTTTTTAAGTGACTTTCTCTCTTTTTGAAGTTTGACATGAAGAGCAGAGGTATGAGGCTTGATAAGGAGGATAATATGACTATTGATGGAGCCATATTAACTGCAGACAGTCATGGTGACAAATTTCAGTGTAACACTTACCTAACCATTGCCATGAATATAGGAGACCTCTTATGGTTTAGAATGACCTCTTGATATCACAAAATATGTTTAATTGTACAGAGGGCATCGGAAATATCTCATTCAACATCCATTAATTGGGTATGAATAACTGATGAGGAACTTAGTTGTTGGGCCATGGTGATTGTAGGTGACAAATACTAATGACAGTTACTAGCATGGTTGCTAACTCGGATTTGTTGAACTAGCTGCAAGACTGCTTAATATTGAAACAAGACTAATACGACGGGGTTTTATTGATCTATTATATATAAAATAATCAAACGTGGGGAAACAAAACTGTAATTAATGAAAATAATTAATGGAATGACTGGTGAGGTGACAGGGAACAGTGAATGAGGTGGCCGATAATGAATGAGGGTGGTGGATGATGTGGAGTAGATGATATGGAATGAAGCGATGAGGGTGGCCTGCTGTAGGGTAGGAAGTGTATGGGATATTCATTGGGCTTGAATCCTCATAATAATCTCAGGCCGTAGTGTTGTAGAAATTTTTGGGCACTTGAACCCCAATCACAAATGTCCATAAAATGAGGGCTCTTAAGACCCTAAAACGGTTGCTTCACTGCCTAAAGGAACAAGGTCAACTGATTACATCATCTCCCAGAAGTTCTCCACTGAAAAATCCTCATAAGTGGTCAAAACTGGACCATACTGAAAGCTCCATGCAGAGGGTGCAATGCATATCACCTTCCCAATGTACAAGGTGCGATGCATACTGTTTTTCTCCTCTGTAGGGTGCGGTGGTTGGGAATGGACAAATGGCAGGGACCAAAATGCGAGGTGGAAGATCATGGAATCTTCCAGAAGCTTCCCCTATGACACTTTCCACTCCATTTTCAACCAGGGATGAGTAAGAGATCTCCATTCTCCAAGTGGAAGCAGGAACTATCAGAGAGAAGACACTAATCAAGATCCCAAAATATGACTCACCTCTCTGTAATCATCTATATATGGATCCCTCATCACAGAGATCCAAGGGGCTAGAATTTTGTAACCTATAAAGAAGTGTTGTTGGTATTTTGGTGCACATTCACAGTGTTGTGTGATTTTGCTTTGCTTGAGGAGAAAGAAGGGCTTCTTAGCTGGAGGATGATGCTGGGTCAGAGCTGCTCATGGTCATAATCCTCTTGCTACTTTTTATCTGAATAAAGCTATTCTTGTTTCCTTCCATATTCTGGTGTACTTGTTTATACATGCTTGTATATGGTTAATTTACATATGATCCTGCATTATTTATGAATTTATATCCTTGTTTCTTTCATATTAGTATGTTGCTATGATTCTCCAGGTCCTTTTGAAGCTGAGCAGATAAAGAGCGAGCAGCAAAATTCTATCAAGAAGGAGAGGGAATCGAGTGCAAGACTCGGGTTGGCCCTCTTGGTTCTCCTCTCATCTATTTTCATAAAAGGAGTCAATAGTAGACTTTGATTGCTTGTTTCTAAGATATCCAACCATCTTAGTGGGAATAGCAGTAAACGTGTGGACACTATTCCCGTATAACAAAATGCCGACTCTACTGGGGAGCGACTAGATTACTTGTTAGCCTATCTATCCTTGTTTCTTTTATAAACATAAAGACGGAGCCTAAAGTCAAGCTAGCTAGCCTTCGAATTGCATTTGTCATACAAATGCAAAGTAGATCAATGCTACTTCAGTCAATCTCCAGGTTTTTGTTTATAAATTAAACAATAGATCTGCAAGCAATCTAATTGCCTTGAGTAGTGGCTTTAGTAACCTCTTAAATCACCCCTGTGTTTTTACATACATTGATTTGTACTTATTCAGCTTAAACACCTGAACTAAACTGCAAACTATGAGTGAAGTCTCGTTCAAAGTCTCACATTGTAACCATCGCACCCTGCCTTCAAGGCAGCCTCTATGCATCGCACTTCCCGAATGGAGTAACTGTACTGCCCTCCGACTGTGGATTTTTCTCACTGTTTTCAGTCTTATTCAAGAGTTTTTGCTGTCTGTAATCAGTGTTCTTCTGTGAATACCCCCTTCTCTAGCATTATTCTGCCTCGTCAGTGCAAAGAACTATAATTTTTTTTTTTTTTATGTATTGTGCGTCGTTTTAGTTCTCTTTTGCAAAAAATAACATAGTCGAACTGTCGTCACTAGATCTGAAAGTGTCGTAGCTGTCGTTTTCAGTTTTAGAAAGCAATCCCATTGTTTTAGATAGTTGATTATATGGTTATTATTACATAAGATTGAAATTACTAGTTTTAAAGTGTCGAAAAGCAATTTCCATTTCAAAATCGCAAAGTGTCTCTCTTGTTTTCACTTCGTTTTGAAAAGGAATTTTGTTGAGTACAGTCGCTTTAAAAGTAATTCAATTTTGCACATAGTTTTCTTAGTGTCATTTAAACATTAAGAGAGTTGAAAACCAATAAATGCATGTGCATTTTCATCTTGAATGCTTGGCTTGATTTAGGACTCTGCATATTAGCATGTTCTCTGAGCTCTGTGAAGAAAAGATGCTTGACTTTCTTCCCCTTAGTAGCTAGGATTTTCATTGCTGAAAGAAGATAAAACGTTTGTTTATCATCTTAGATTGCATTTAGGAATTTTAAATACATCACGTGGTGAACCTGAAGGGCAAACTGCTAAGCAAGATCAACTTAAAATAAATCTCAATGAATCTAACAATGCTTTGGAACTTAACCAACATCTAGAGGTCTAGGCGAGAGACGTATTCCGGCGTCGTAAAGCCTGGTAACTGTTGCTTTCAGTGCTGGTTGGGTGATTCCTCCACTCTAAGACGATAAGTGCTAGTACAGACTTGTGCTCCCACATACTGTTGCGTATATATTGGGAGACCTCTATAGGCTACATCCTTTATCCTTAGGAAGTTATGTCTGCCACCCTATCAATCGTAATGCACCAAACACAGCATTTGGGAAGACTGACTTCCGTACTGTAAAAAGTATTCTACAGTTTTACGGTTGGTTTGGTAATCCTCTCTGCCTAGATATCCAGAGAAGTCCATTTTGCTCCTTTTCAGACTCCTTAAAGGAAACGGTCCTCTAAGCACTTGTCACTTCAAGCTCAATAAAAATTGAAGGCGACTAGAGTCATCTTTTTTTTTCTCGACTCTTTAAAATTGAAAAAACAAGTTGTGTCCAAGCATCTAAAAAAATTATTTTAAATCAGAATAACGTCACAAATTCCCCCGTTGATCTTCAGGTTGAGAAAATGGAGTCTACCAACCAAGGATTTCCCCGTGAAGGAAATCCTAGTCCCTTCCTATCTTGGGGAGATGTTGGTCCACCCCATATGGCCACTTTGTTGCTTCCAAGATTGACAATTGGTTTGCCAGTCTGGCTCTTCTCTACCTCTGTCGTTCAGAATCCCACAATTCCTGAACAGTCTAACCAGCAACTAGATGACACTAGAGTTGCTTCCCAAACTTCTACTTCTTCTGATTCTCCTTCTCCTCCTTCCTCTTTGCTTGACAAAGCCGATAAAGCTAAAAGTCAAGTAACTGAGAAGAAGAAGAAGTAGAAAGAAAAAAAGGAAAAGAAGAAAAAAGAACCAAAATCGAAAGGGAACAACCAAGTATCGTCTAGCAAAAATCTACACACCGCACAGTCAAAACCTAAATCTCCTTGCGTCATTTGCAATGGAGACCACTATCATTGAGATTGTCCCTGCATCCCTCGGATCTTAAGGGACTGGTCTCCTCATTTGCACCATCTGGTAGCATCAACCTCTAGCGATCATGTTGAATGCTCACCGTCAACCAGTGAAAGTGAATCACATGGATAGAAAAGGAATCCTAAAATTCCTTGTAACTTGTGTGAAGGTGATCACGCCGTTCACTATTGTCCCTTCCTTGAAGAGGCTAAAAGAGTTTTAGATAATTGTCCGGTTTCACCGTTACGACTTCTTCCTGGATATCAAAAACTCTTGCCGAGTCCTCCACCGGTTTAAAATCCAGCTGGCCCATCCTTGTGGTCAGCCGAAGCACCTATCATTGAAAATGAACCTTCGGAATCCATACCAAATGAAAGTCAAATGGTCGATACAGCAGTTGACCCGGTATTGCCTTCAGAGTGTTCATCTTCGAACGACACCGTCACTAAAGAGAAAGAGAACGACACCGTTCAAATTCTTTTCATCAACACTGACTCCGATGAGCTTGGGGGTAGTCCTCCCATTCCTTTAGCGCAGGAAGGAAGTTCATCAGAGTCCTACCCGACCATCTATTCGGTCCCACCACCAAGCAACCTAGTGGTTTCCTTCGACTGGAACCTACTAGGTAGACCCTGTTTACCAGCCAGCGTACCATTAAGAAGTATTGTACAAGCTTACCGAATGGTCATGGTTGGTACCATCATTGATGAAGGGGCTTCTGTGAGTATCCTTTCCTCAACTGCTTGGAAAGTGCTTGGTTCGCCATCGCTTTTGCCTGAAATGAGAAATCTAACAGGATTTGACAAAGGAACCAGTCGACCTTTAGGAATCCTTCCAAATGTGCCCATTACTTTGAGAAGAAAACTGTTCACATGAACGTTATGGTAGTTCAAGGACCTTTAGATTAAAATCTACTCCTTGGATGCGACTATATTTATTGCATGAGAGCCATTGTCTCCTCACTCTTTAGAGTAATGTGTTTTCCGCACGAAGGCAGAATGGTCAAGCTCGTAGACCAAATGTCATTCCCCGGTTCACACATCACAAATAGTCAAATGCCATCCCTGAATGGTATTTTCACGCAAGAAATGTCTCATCGGTCTCCAGTTCATCCACCTAATGAGCGCGAGTGATTCAGGAAGATGTGACTGAAACCCAAGGGGCATGCACCCTAGTTTTTTTCGGCAGGGAAACCTTGGGTATAGGGTTGATTTCCGCGAAGGATATATGACTAGTCTAGCGAACCCGTCCTCACAGGATAATGGGAATAGACTGGAATAAGATACCTTCGTTAAGGTTATGCTGGGTGATGACGCTCCCCTTTGTCTGTTTCGATAGACATCGCCAAGAAAGAATTTTATCTGCTACGCTTATAAGAACTTTCTTGGTAACCTGGAAATTTTTCGCTATACTTGGGGGCATGCAAGCCTTTCTGCATGCAAGTGAAGAGGGGCTATTTATTTTTAAAATTTGTAGGACCTCTAACCCTTTAAACCTGTAAGGCTAGTCGTTCCTAACTCGCATAAAGAAAGGATCTGTGGCAAAGCTTTAGAGATGTAAGCCACTTCAAAATAGCATCTCGAATGAGACCTTTTTATCATACGACTGGCGAGCAATGTTGTCGCATAGTTCAAGATCATTAAAAAATAAACTCTCCACCAGCAGTTTTACCTCATAGTTCAAGCTCGTTAAAAAATAAACATAAGTCATGAGTAAGTGTTTCTCCCTGCGTTTAAGCTCATTAAAAAATGAATGGGTAAATAACGATTGTGAATGCCTTATCACCAGCTTTTGAGCCTTGGTCGTGTTCTCGCTATCACCTCCACTCTGTTTTTAGCTGATCATTCACCCCCATATGATCGATTACCCCTTCGAGGAACATCTGCGAAGAGTGATTCTGCTAGCCATCCTTGTAACACTGTTGTGATTGGAAATTTCCAAATCTTACCTGGAATCAGCTACTACCCGAAACTATCACTCTTTCCTTGAAAATGAGTCTTCTTTAAGCTCTTTTCACTTGACTCGTAAAATATGAAAATATTGCCGAGCGATTGGCCTCTCCGGCTCGTTAAAAGGCATTGGAAGTGTTATCCCTCCTCTAGATATTTATCTTTTTGGACCTGAGGGATTATTACGCAAAAAGGTCGAGCGCTTGTCTTGTTCGGCTCATTAAAACTATCGAAAATTCATCCATTTTGTATTATTTTACGCTTTTTCGGACTTAAGGGATTATACAATGAAAAAGAACCTTCGGAGTCTTCTTTCTATTTCTTTCAAACTCTCTAAAATTGAAAGAGACCAAGTTATCTTTGTCGTTAAACTCGTTAAACTAAATAGCGACAAACTCATCCAACAGGACGAGAACGAGTTTCACTGTCGCTAAGCTCGCTAAAATATAGCGATAGGTTCGCCCGAAGGGCGGATTATAGAACAAGCATATGTTATCCTCCTCAAGCTTGACAAAAATAAAAAGGTACTGGTCAGCAATGACTAGAGAAAATTGGGAAGAAAACAAGAAGAAACTTTATTGGTAGAAAGTCGCTCTTGAACATGACACTTTCCTTCCCCATCCCTGTTGGGTTGGGTTGTTCCGTTCACTAGTCTTCACCATTGGTCCATCACACCATGCATCTCTGGGGTTAACGTTACCAATCCATCGTCAGTGTCACCGATATGTTCAAGAAAAGTCATTCAGACAATTCACCTGAGTCTCACCCACTGCAATACATTCATGCTTCATTCCTTCATGACAACCATCCTGAACCTCCATATCGTCAGTTTGTTTTCACCTCCAAAATCATTTGCTTCGTTCCATGTCGTTGATGTGGGATTCATTACGACCCTCCTGATGGGTTGCTTCTTGTCGACATCAGCTCATTATCCAAGAAGTTGACTTAGGAACAACCCTTTCATTACTTTGAAGCTTGCATGCCTCAATGGCAAATTTCTCACTTTCGGCGACAGGTTTACATCAATGGCCTTCGACCGAGAGATTTTGCGTGGTGTTTGACGCTAAGTCCCTTTTTCACACCACATAAATTGTACTATAGTACCTTGAGGGTCATTGTCATTATTGGTGATTCCTCTCGCACCTGTTAACAACTTACATCATTAGCTGGTAATCAGGCGATGTCTTTCCATGTTTGACTCCAAAACATTTTTCACATGAATCGACTTGTACTCCGAGTGAAGATTGGCTGAGTTTGAAGACCCCATATCTAGTTTCATCCATCCGGGCTGTGATATATTCAGGAATATAAAAACATCCAGTGTACATCATTGCCGAACAAATGATCATCAAAATCAAAGGATGATGTGTCCATATCATCAGTTTGTTACACAGACGATCGCCTGTCCTATGTACATGAAAATGAGTTTATAAAGATGAGCATGGGAATGCCCGCCTCAGCTAGATCATGAATAATTTTTGTCAAATAAAGTATTGTATTGTATTTTATTACAAGTCGCCTCCAAGCTCAGAAAAACTTCAGATCCTCATAGTAAAGCATTTCACCCGACATAAAAAATGATTAACAACCTCATGCTTTAGGGGGCAACTGTTATAGACATTTTTGGGCACTTCAACCCCAATCACAAATGTCCATAAACTAAGGGCTCTTAAGTCCCTAAAAGGGTTTGCTTCACTGCCACTGCCTAAAGAACAAGGTCAACTGATTACATCATCTCCCAGAAGTTCTCCACTGAAAACTCCTCATAAATGGTCAAAACTAGACCATACTGAAAGCTCCATGTAGAGGGTGCGATGCATATCACCTTCCCAATGTACAGGGTGTGATGTATACTATTTTCCTCCTCTGTAGGGTGCGATGGTCGGGAATGGACAAATGGAAGGGATCAAAATGCGAGGTGGAAGATCATGGAATCTTCCAGAAGCTTCCCCTCTGACACTTGCCACTCCATTTTCGACCAGGGATGAGTAAGAGATCTTCATTCTCTAAGTGGAAGCAGGAACTATCAGAGAGAAGACACTAATCAAGATGCCAAAAGATGACTCACCTCTATGTAATCATCTATATATGGATCGATCATCACAGAGATCCAGGGGGCTGGAATTTTGTAACCTATAGAGAAGTGTTGTTGGTATTTTGGTGTACATTCACAGTGTTGGGCGATTTTGATTTGCTTGAGGTGAAAGAAGGGCTTCTTAACTGGAGGATGATGCTGGGTCAGAGCTGCTCATGGTTGTAATCCTCTTGGTACTTTTTATCTGAATAAAGCTATTCTTGTTTCCTTCCATATTCTGGTGTACTTGTTTATATATGCTTGTATATGGTTAACGTACATCGGATCCTGCATTATTTATGAATTTAGATCCTTGTTTCTTGCATAGTAGTATGTTGTTGTGATTCTCCAGGTCCTTTTGAAGCTGAGCAGACAAAAAGCGAGCAGCAAAACTCTATCAAGAAGGAGAGGGAATCGAGCGCAAGACTCAGGTTGGCCCTCTTGGTTCTCCTCTCATTTATTTTCATAAAAGGAATCAATAGTAGACTTCGATTGTTTGTTTCTAAGATAGCCACCCATCTTAGTGGGAATAGCAGTATCCGTGTGGACACTATTCCAGTATAACAAAATGGTGACTCTACTAGGGAGCGACTAGATTACTTGTTAGCCTATCTATCCTTGTTTCTTTTATAAACATACAGACGGAGCCTGAAGTCAATCCAGCTAGCCTTCGAACTACATTTGCCATACAAATGCAAAGTAGATCAATGCTGCTTCAGTCCATCTTCGGGTTTTTGTTTATAAATTAAACAATAGATCTGCAAGCAATCTAATTGCCTTGAGTAGTGGCTTTAGTAACCTCTTAAATCACCCCTATGTTTTTACATACATTGATCTGTACTTATTCATCTTAAACACCTAAACTAAACTGCAAAATGTGAGTGAAGTCTCGTTCAAAGTCTCACACTGTAACCATTGCACCCTGCCTTCAAGGCAGCATATATGCATCGCACTTCCCAAATGGAGTAAGTGTGCTGCCCTCCGACTGTGGATTTTTCTCACGGTTTTCAGTCTTATTCAAGAGTTTTCGCTGTCTGTAATCAGTGTTCTTCTGTGAATACCCCCTTCTCTAGCATTATTCTGCCTCCTTAGTGCAAAGAAACATAAATGTTTTTTTATGTATTATGCGTCGTTTTAGTTCTCTTTTGCAAAAAATAACATAGTCGAACTATCGTCACTAGATCTGAAAGTGTCGTAGCTGTCTTTTCAGTATTAGAAAGAAATCCGATTGTTTTAGATAGTTGATTATACATTTATTATTGCATAAGATTCGAATTACTAGTTTTAAAGTGTCGAAAAGCAATTTCCATTTCAAAATCGCAAAGTGTCTCTCTTGTTTTCACTTCATTTTGAGAAATAATTTTGTTGAGTACAGTCGCTTTAAAAGTAATTCAATTTTGCACATAGTTTTCTTAGTGTCATTTACACATTAAGAGAGCTGAAAACCAATACATGCATGTGCATTTGCATCTTGAATGCTTGGCTTGATTTAGGACTGTGCATATTAGCGTGTGCTTTGTGCTCTATGAAGAAAAGATGCATGAATTTCTTCCCCTTAGTAGCTAGGATTTTCATTTTTGAAAGAAGATAATACGTCTGTTTATCATCTTAGATTTCATTTAGGAATTTTACATACATCATGAGGTGAAACTGAAAGGCAAACTGCTAAGCAAGATCAACTTAAAATAAATCTCAATGAATCTAACAACGATTTGGAACTTAACGCAACATCTAGAGGTATAGGCTAGAGATGTATTCTGGCGTTGTAAAGCCTGGTAACTTTTGCTTTCAATGCTAGTTGGGTGATTCCTCCACTCTGAGACGATAAGTGCCAATACGGACTTGTGCTCCCACGTACCATCGTGTATATATTGGGAGACCACTATAGGCTGCATCCTTTATCCTTAGGAAGTCGTGGTTGCCACCCTATCGATCGTAATACACCAAACAAAGAATTCGGGAAGACTGACTGCCATACCGTAAAAAGTATTCTGCAATTTTACGATTGGTTTGGTAATCCTCTCTACCTAGATCTCCAGAGAAGTCCATTTTTCTCCTTTTCAGTCTCCTTAAAGGAAAAGGTCCTCTGAGCACTTGTCACTTCAAGTTTAATAAAAATTGAAGGCGGCTAGAGTCATCTTTTGTTTTTTCTCGACTCTTTAAAATTGATAAAACAAGTTCTGTCCAAGCATCTAAAAACTTTATTTTAAAGCGGAATAATGTCACAAATTCCCCCGTTGATCTTTAGGTTGACAAAATGGAGTATACCAACCATGGATTTCCCCATGAAGGAAATACTAGTCCCTTCCTATCTTGGGGAGATGTTGGTCCACCCCATATGGCCACTTTGTTGCTTCCAAGATTGACAATTGGTTTGCCAGTCTGGCTCTTCTCTACCTCTGTCGTTCAGAATCCCACAATTCTTGAACAGTCTAACCAGCAACTAGGCGACACTAGAGTTTCTTCCCAACCTTCTACTTCATCTGATTCTCCTTCTTCGCCTTCCTCTTCACTTGACATAGCCGATAGAGCTAAAAGTCAAGTAACTGAGAAGAAGAAGAAGTAGAAAGAAAAAAAGGAAAAGAAGAAAAAAGAACCAAAATCGAAAGGGAACAACCAAGTATCGTCTAGCAAAAATCCACACACCGCACAGTCAAAACCTAAATCTCCTTGCGTCATTTGCAATGGAGACCACTATCACCAAGATTGTCCCTGCATCCCTCGGATCTTAAGGGACTGGTCTCCTCGTTTGCACCATCTCGTAGCATCAACCTCTGGCGATCTTGTTGAATGCTCACCATCAACCAGTGAAAGTGAAGCACATGGATAGAAAAGGAATCCTAAACTTCCTTGTAAGTTGTGTGAAGGCGAACACGATGTCCACCATTGTCCCTTCCTTGAAGAGGCTAAAAGAGTTTTAGATAATTGTCCGGTTTCACTGTTACGACTTCCTCCTAGACATCAAAAACTCTTGCCGAGTCCTCCACCAGTTGAAAATCCGGCTGGCACATCCTTGTGGTCAACCGAAGCACCTATCATTGAAAATGAACCTTCGGAATCCATACCAGACAAAAGTCAAAGGGTCGATACGGCAATTGAACTGGTATTGCCTTCAGAGTGTTCATCTTCGAACGATACCGTCACTGAAGAGAAAGAGAACGACACCGTTCAAATTCTTTTCATCAACAACGACTCCGATGAGCTTGGGGGCAGTCCTCCCATTTCTTTAGCGCAGGAAGGAAGTTCATCAGAGTCCTACCCGGTCGTCTATTCGGTCCCACCACCAAGCAACCTAGTGGTTTCCTTTGATTGGAACCTACTAGGCAGACCCCGTTTACCAACCAGTGTACCATTTAGAATTATTGTACAAGCTTACAGAATGGTCATGGTTGGTACCATCATTGATGAAGGGGCTTCTGTGAGTATACTTTCCTCAACTACTTGGAAAGCACTTGGTTGACCATCACTTTTGCCTGAAATGAGAAATCTAACAGGCTTTGACAAAGGAACGAGTCGACCTTTAGGGATCCTTCCAAATGTGCCCATTACTTTGAGAAGGAAAATTGTTCACATGAACGTTATGGTAGTTCAAGGACCTTTAGATTACAATCTACACCTTGGACGTGACTATATTTATTGCATGAGAGCCATCGTCTCCTCACTCTTTAGAGTAATGTGTTTTCCGCACGAAGGCAGAATGGTCAAGCTTGTAGACCAAATGTCATTCCCCGGTTCACACATCACAAATAGTCAAATGCCATCCCTAAATGGTCTTTTCACATAAGAAATGTCTCATCGGTCTCCAATTCGTCCACCTGATGAGCGCGAGTGATTCAGGAAGATGTGACAAAAACCCAGGGGGCATGCACCCTGGTCTATTTCGGCAAGGAAACCTTGGGTATATGGTTGATTTCCGCGAACGATATATGACTAGTCTGGCGAACCCATCCTCACAGGAAAATGGGAACAGACTGGAATAAGATACCTTTGTTAAGGTTATGCCGGGCGATGACGCTCCCCTTTGTCTGTTTTGATAGACATGGCCAAGAAAGAATTTTATTTGCTATGCTTATAAGAACTTTCTTGGTAACCTGGAAATTTTTCACTATACTTGGGGGCATGCAAACCTTTCTACATGCAAGTGAAGAGTGGCTATTTACTTTTTAAATTTATAGGACCTCTAACCCTTTAAACCCGTAAGGCTAGTTGTTTCCTAAATTGCATAAAGAAAGGATTTGTGGCAAAGCTTTAGAGATATAAGCCACTTCAAAATAGCATCTCGAATGAGACATTTTTATCATATGACTGGCAAGAAATGTTGTCGCAGAGTTCAAGCTTGTTAAAAAATAAACTCTCCAGGAGCATTTTTAGCGCATCGTTCAAGCTCGTTAAAAAATAAACATAAGTCATGACTAAGTGTTTCTCCTCGTGTTTAAGCTCATTAAAAAATGAATGGGTAAATAACCATTGGGAATGCCTTATCGCCAGCTTTTGAGCCTTGGTCGTGTTCTCGCTATCACATCCACTCTGTTTTTAGCCGATCATTCACCCCCATATGATTGTTTACCCCTTCGAGGAATGTTTGTGAAGAGTGATTTTTCTAGTCATCCTTGTAACACTGTCATGATTGGAAAATTCCAAATCTTACCTGGAATCAGCTGCTACCTGAAACTATCACTAGTTCCTTGAAAACGAGTCTTCTTTAAGCTCTTTTCACCTGACTCGTAAAATATGAAAAGATTGTGAAGTGATTGGCCTCTCCAGCTCGTTGAAAGGCATCGGAAGTGTTATCCCTCCTCTAGATTTTTATCTTTTTGGACCTGAGGGATTATTACACAAAAAGATCGAGCGCTTGTCTTGTTCGGCTCGTTAAAACTATCAAAAATTCATCCCTTTTGTATTATTTTATGCTTTTTCAGACTTAAGGGATTATACAATTAAAAAGAACCTTCGGAGTCTTCTTTCCATTTCTTTCAGACTCTAAAATTGAAAGAGACCGAGTTATGTTTGTCGTTAAACTCGTTAAACTAAATAGCGACAAACTCATCCAACAGGACGAGAACGAGTTTCACTGTCACTAGGCTCGCTAAAATATAGCGACAGGTTCGCCTGAAGGGTGGATTATGGAACAAGCATATGTTATCCTCCTCAAGCTTGACAAAAATAAAGAGGTACTGGTCAGCAATGACTGGGGAAAATTGGGAAGAAAACAAGAAGAATCTTTATTGGTAGCAAGTTGCTCTTGAACATGACACTTTCCTTCCGCATCCATGCCGGGTTGGGTTGTTCCGTTCACTGGTCTTCACCATTGGTCTGTCACACCATCCATCTTTGGGGTTAATGCTACCAATCCATCGTTAGTGTTGCTGATATGTTCAAGAGAAGTCATTAAGACAATTCACCTAAGTCTCGCCCACTGCAATACATTCATGCTTCATTCCTTCATGACCGCCACCCTGAACCCCATATCATCAATTTGTTTTCACCTCCAAAATCATTTGCTTCGTTTCATGTTGTTGATATGGGATTCATTAAGGCCCTCCTGCGATGGGTCGCTTCTTGTCGACATCAGCTCATTATCCAAGAAGTTGACTTAGGAACAACCCTTTCAGTACTTTGAAGCTTGCATGCCTCAATGGCAAGTTTCTCACTTTCGGCGACAGGTTTACATCAATGGCCTTCGACCGAGAGATTTTACGTGGTGTTCGATGCCAAGTCCCTTTTTCACACCACGTAAATTGTACTATAGTACCTTGAGGGTCATTGTCATTATTGGTGATTCCTCTCGCGCCTGTTAACAACTTACATCATTGGCTGGTAATC
>APFE030788481.1:43110-87080 GCA_000404065.3 Pinus taeda
TGTTAATAGCTTACATCATTGGCTGGTAATCAGGCGATGTCTTTCCATGTTCGACTCCAAAACATTTTTCACATGGATCGACTTGTACTCTGAGTGAATATTGGCCGAGTTTGAAGACCCCGAATCTAGTTTCATCCATCCAAGCTGTGATATATTCAGGAAAATAAAAACATCCAGTGTACATCATTGCTGAACAGATGATCATCAAAATCAAAGGATGATGTGTCCATATCATCAGTTTGTTACACAGACGATCATCTGTCCTATGTACATGAAAATGAGTTTATAAAGCTAAGCATGGGAATTCCCACCTCAGCTATATCATGAAAAATGTTGTCAAATAATGTTTTGTATTGTATCTTATTACAGGTCGCCTCCAAACTCAGAAAAACTTCAGATCCTCATAGTAAATCATTTCACCCGACATCAAAAACGATTAACGACCTCATGCTTTAGGGGGTAACTGTTATAGACATTTTTGGGAACTTCAACCCCAATCACAAATGTCCATAAACTGAGGGCTCTTAGGTCCCTAAAATGGTTGCTTCACTACCTAGAGGAACAAGGTCAACTGATTACATCATCTCCCAGAAGTTCTCCACTGAAAACTACTCATAAATGGTCAAAACTGGACCATACTGAAAGCTCCATGCAGAGGGTGCGATGCATATCACCTTCCCAATGCACAGGGTGTGATGCATACTATCTTTCTCCTCTGTAGGGTGCGATGGTTAACAATGGACAAATGGCAGGGACAAAAATGCAAGGTGGAAGATCATGGAATCTTCTAGAAGCTTCCCATTTGACACTTGCCTCTCCATTTTTAGCCAGGGATGAGTAAGAGGTCTTCATTCTCCAATTGGAAGAAGGAAATATTAGAGAGAAGACACTAATCAAGATCCCAAAAGATGACTCACCTCTCTGTAATCATCTATATATGGATCCCTCATCACAGAGATCCAGGGGGCTGGAATTTTGTAACCTATAGAGAAGTGCTATTGGTATTTTGGTGTACATTCACAGTGTTGGGTGATTTTTCTTTGGTTGAGGTGAAAGAAGGGCTTCTTAGCTGGAGGATGATGCTGGGTCAGAGCTGCTCATGGTTGTAATCCTCTTGCTACTTTTTATCTGAATAAGGCTATTATTGTTTCCTTCCATATTCTAGTGTACTTGTTTATATATGCTTGTATATGGTTAATGTACATCTAATCCTGCATTATTTATGAATTTAGGTCCTTGTTTCTTGCATAGTAGTATGTTGCTATGATTCTCCAGGTCCTTTTGAAGCTGAGTTGACAAAGAGCGAGTAGCAAAATTCTATCAAGAAGGAGAGGGAATCGAGCGCAAGACTCAGGTTGGCCCTCTTGGTTCTCCTCTCATCTATTTTCATAAAAGGAATCAATAGTAGACTTTGATTGTTTGTTTCTAAGATAGCCACCCATCTTAGTGGGAATAGCAGTATCCGTGTGGACACTATTCCCATATAACACGTAGATCTCAGTCAATCATCTTCATGTCATGGTCATCTGTGGGGGTTGAGCATGAGTTAAAACTCGTGCTCGTTGCTCCATGTAGAGCACTTTATCTTCCTACCGATCCCATTCTCACTTAAATTTTATGATACCTCTCGTACTTTAATATGGGTCAAGGCCCACCTTACATCAGCTTTGAATGTAACCAGCGTATATCCAATGAACCTATGATTCAATTGATTCATCATATGTTGATATTTAATCAGTGCATTAGTACTTTATTAAACATCAAAATAGAATAAACCATCACACATAAGCGACACACATGAACACCAAGACTTAAGGTGGAAACCCATTGTGGGACAAAAACCACCCACTGTTGTCTTCTTTTAATATAAGGAAAACTTGTCTACAATCTTGCACTGGTGTAGATTCATGCCAGTATGCAGGTACCCACCTGCAGAAGGCTACAACCTTCTCTCCTTCTCCAGCTGCTACTGGGAGGGACCTATAACCCCCTAGCTCTTGTAGTAGCCAATCCCTTTACTAATAGGTAGGCGTCGACCTACAGAAGTCTCCAGCCTTCACCCATTTTCTAGCTACTAATAGAAGGGAGCTCCAACCCCCTAGTTCTTGTACTAGTCGATCCATTTACTAGTACATAGGCAACAACCTACAAAAGGCTCCAACCTTCACGCATTTTCCAGCTACTATTGGAAGGGAGTTCCAACCCCCTGGTTATTTTATTGGCCGATACATTTACCAATACGTAGGCACCGTCCTACAGAAGGCTATGAGATTCCCCCTTCCTCTAGGGACCATGTTTCATAAATTCTCAGAGTGGGTACTCCTGGAACACAACACCACAATCTGAAGGCCACGTTTCATCCAATTTTCATACTGGACCCATCAATAACATTGAAGCTCAAGATCATAACTGCAATACAACCATCAAATACATTTGCATCAACCAATCACTAAAACTCAATCATCAATCTTTGAATCAATCAATCACTGAAACCTCTAACATAAAAAAGTCATTGAACAAGTGAATAAAACAATCACTGAACCTCTGACACAATTGAATCAACCATTCATTCAAACTTAATCAAATTAAACCAATCAATTGGAACAGATAGATCATTGTAGCCAGTACATAGATCTGAACCCAAAACAATGCATGATCATTCAAAACGAGTTGTAACCTCAAAATCCATGCATCAGAATGTATACGCCACTTGGCTAAACCCAAACTGCATGTATACGCTAATTCCATTAATAAAACTTGTGTATACCTTCAAAACTACTGCAAATATAAACTTTTGAATCAATTTTGTACCAACTAGCAATATACTAAACATCTATTGTTAACTTATAGAGCTTTACATAGGCAACAACAGAGATCACTTCTTCTCACTTATAAAATCAATCAATCAAATACTAGCCTCCTTATGCATTCAGTTTTACGTTTATATCTAAGAAGAATTCATTGACAGACAACAATAAAACAACATCACTGATCTGATATATTAGTCATCCTTGAACATCAAGATTTTCTTTTGCATGTGCTACTTGGAAGAGCTGAACCAACATGTATACGCATCTTCACCAAAGGGAAGTAGTGTATAGATCTGCAAATACTTACTTATAACTTCGCTGTGATTTCCAACTTTATACATACCTAGATCATCACATATAAGGGATAAAACATGTGTTACCAATCAGATTTAGCCCATCCATTATCAAATCACATAATGAAAATTCATTATGATCTTGATCCATCATTAGATGTCATCCATCATCAAATTATCAGGTGCATATTTAGTCTAGATCAAGCAAAGCATCAGAAACCCATAACATGCATATTTGTGTTTAACATAACATTTCATAAGATATTCATTACTTGTGCACTTAGCCCTTTGATCTTCTCCTCCTTATATAGTTTTAGCTTTTCTCAATACCTCAGATCAAAAAAACACTTAGAACCTATGGTATTCTTAGACGTGATCAAATAACCATTACTCCACTCAATATTGTGGGCTAATACTATGGTATTGACCATTGGTATTCTTTCACCTTAATTTCCTTAATTTCTCCTATACATGGTTTTTCTTCTATGAAAGTACGTGCATATGTATACACTCTTTTTTTACAGTGAACCCATGTGTACATGATCTTTAGGTATAGTGAACCTGCATATAAACTTAACATACCTGAAAATGTCCTTTTTCTTCAATTTCTTTATTCTAATATGTAGTCCTTTGTTCCTTCATCCTATTCTTTTGTACCATGACTTGTTACCTCTGAATAGACCTGTTATAATGAGATTTTCCATTGTACATTACTTCTGAACTAATTCCTTTGAACTTCCCTATATTTTGTCACATTTGTAAACACAACGACCATGCATTTTGTCACTTCTGATATCTCTCCTGTAGATTGATCTAGTTACGTAGATTCATCTAGTTACCATATACAAGTTAGTTGTTCTACTAAAAGTGGGTTGCTATCGAGTAAAACACATGTATCATAATGCCAACAATCCCCCCCTTTAGAGTTGATGGCAACCATGTTGGTGTTTATTATTGCAAGTTGTAGAACCTATTAGAGATAACAAGAAACACCAAAATACTCCCCCCCTTTGACATCAAGGGGGAAGGGCAAACCAAGATACTCTCCCCCTTTGATATCAAGGGTAAAGAGCTGACCAAATTGAGGACTTTCATATCTGAATAGCTGAATATAAACATTGATTATGCTCCCCCTAGGCACATTTTTAATTCTCTGATTAAAATCCCCCTTTATACATGCAAATATGCATTATGATATCTATGATCCCCTCAAACATGTAGAATTTGCAGAAAAATATTTTCCAAAAGAATAACATGACTCTATAACTCAACTATGTGGGTATGAAATTACTATCACCAATGACTTATACATACATCAATCTCCCAACCAAGTGGGGATATACCAAATTTGACTCATCTACCCAACCAAGTGGGGATATACCAATTGTTTATACATGGCTGAAATATAGCAATTATTACATCATCCTTCCCATGCATAGTGGGAGTACAAATTACATCGTATGACCAAAAAGGGCTCATTAAAAGATTATGATAGATAGAGAAATATTATGAGCCTTTATATGACTATTTCATCAAATGATATACATGATATTTATAACAAAGAAAAAATATCAAAACAAGACCATGATAATCATCAACAACTATCATACACCATATATGATCTGCTCCATAAGCATCTGTCAGCAACATCCAGTCCAACAACCTATATATGTCCATCATTAGTTCCCAATATATGATAATGTAAATATCGTCAACCTGTGATAAAGTATGCCACATATAGATATCAACTCATCCTTTTGATCTCATCAAGATCAATTTTCTCCGTTTCCTTAGTATAAAGAGCCTTGTCATAATGTTCCATGAGTCAGCTAAGCATATGTCATATCTTCAAGTAGTAACACAAAATCATATCATAAGTATCTGAAAACACCATAGTCATCATCTATGATCATAACATGATCATCAAGAACTGCATGATGTTTCCACAAGAACCTTCAATATATCAACCATATATCATCACTAGAGAACATCCCACATCTTATAAACATCAACCATGATAAAAAAACATATGTGATTATCAAACCTATCATAAAGTAACAAGTCATGATCATTATGTGACTAAGCCATGTCTCTGAATATCCATGTCTTCAAATAGTTATGTCTTCATGAGACTTGTAATAACATCATTCTCTTGGCCAACCAACAATATTTATCAATATGCAACTTAAGTAATCATCCATGTATCCAATATAATGTGCATCCATCAAAGAGATAGCAATATGTATCTAGCAAACCATGAGCGGATAGTCATTTGTCTAGCTTTCTTGATACCATAAAAAAAAACAATACTTAACCATGTGAGAGCCAAGAACTATAGGAATCTTGCATCATAACTACACCATATGAACTTTATGCATCTTTGAAGGCATGATGACATCAAAATAAAAGAAATGAGTTGCTCATCATCAAATAATGAAGTTGTCTACTCAAGCTTTTTACTTCTCCTTGTCCCGTAAGAAACGTATCATATGTACTATATGCATCATCAAAAAGGTTATCCACAATCATCCATAAATATGATTTGAATAACAACTACGTGGATCAATTAATATAAGTATCATATGATATTTCATCATATGCAACTCATGACTGCAACATAGCATGATGTATCATTTAAGAACTTCAGCAACATAAGTACCAAAGACTTCTAAACATAATGCCAACAATGTATTATTAGAAGCATAGAATATTCTCCCCTTGAACTTGTTCCAATTATTCATTGTCAGATATGATCATTGCATATATCAATAAGGATCATCAAGGCATCATCATGAACTAGTTATACATCAAGTCATCAACAAATTATGAGGGTCAAAATCACTTCTACATATCATCAACAGATTATAATCATCATCAATCAGAACAAAAAAGATAACTGATAATTGACTGAACCATATCAGACACTTTTCCTAAGTTTTTCCCTTTTTTTCTTCATCAAACCAACATGTACACGACTGTGCAACTTCTAACTAGCGTATATATGTGACTTGTCTTCATTATAACTGCATATGAGAATTAGAGCACTAAAAATTCATACTTTCAGTTCTTCGTGAGTCTATTTTGTCTGTATATTGAGCTATGACACATATTTTTTATTGTACTTCCTTCTTCTTCCACACCTTGGAGTGTGATGAAGTTTTCTCCTTTTGGTATGTTGGCCGAAATTTTCTCCTACATTCTTTTGCTATATGCCTAAACTTGTTACAAGAATAACATCTTATATGTTTCATATTCCCTCTATAGTAGTTAATGGCTTTGTGACCAAACATATTGCAAGAAAAAAAATATCCCTTGAAGTACCTGGAAGCTGATGATGTTTCTGTGTGATGGTTATTAGATTGAACCATTCTACTTCTGCATCTTGCTGCAACATGTCCAAAATTATGATGTATAAAACACTCAACATTATTCATCAAAGGAAAGAACCAATTAGCACTTCCATATTTAGGAGTAAATGATTTTCTTTGAAGACATTCTTTCCTTGGTTGTTGATGGGGTTGACCTCTTATCACCTTGTTGAGCATTTCATATTTTGCACTACAGTTCTTTGCTTTGTTTTGTAAGCTAGATCCTCCTTTAACAATTTCATGAAAACCAAGACCATATTTGATCGTAGGCAATGTTTGACTACTAAGAATATCTCCAAAATATTAGTACTATCTTGAAATCGTAAAATTTTATCCTTTTCTTCTAATTTACCTTTTAGGATATTTACCTCAACCTGATATTTCTCTTTCTTTTCAAGATACTGCTTCTTCATGATTTCTTCAACTTTTCTTCCTTCTTCCACTTCTTGCCTTAATTCGAGAACTTCATTTTCTTGTTCTTCAAATGCTTGGAGTAGTTCTTCATTCTGCTTATTTGAATTTTTGAGATCTTCCTTTAGAGAAATGACCATAGCTTCAAGACCTTCACAATAGCTGGTTCTTTCTATAAGTTCCTTGGTTGTTGTGTCCTTTTCATTCATTTCATTTCTCAATGATGCCACTTCATCATGCAGCCTTTTACTTTGATCTTCCTTTCCTTTATTCCACTTCTTTATTTTGTTTCCTTCCTCCAACTGGGTTTTTAACCTGGTAACTTTTTCTTTGTAGGAACATTCCATTTAATCAATTAGATCTTTTTTATCTCTAATTTTGTCTGAGATTTTTAAATTATGCCTCTATTTGATTTCTTTCTCTTTCACCCATAAGAGAAAATTCAGTGGTTTCGCTGTCACTTTCATTATTTTCAAATGAACAGAGAAATGTATCACTAGATGACAACAAATTCATACCTAATAGTTCTTTTTCTTGATCATCTTCATTTTGAGGTGATTATGAATCTGAAGAGTTGCTTCCACATAAAGGCCAATCGTTTCTCCCACTGTCACATTTCCTTTGAGATGTCTTTTTCTTTTGAGGTGCTTTCTTCTTTAGCTTCTTTCCCATTGTTACTACGGATCTCCTTCAAGAGATCAAGCTTCTACCAAAGGACTTTCTCTGATACCAATTATTAGAAATAAGGGGGCGTGAATCAATATTTACAAATCAATAAATTTTTCATTTCCATAATCAGATTTATATATGCTACTTCAGTGAAGGGAACTTGTGTGTGCACGTAATTGTTCTTAAGGTAACTAATGTATATCCAATGAACTTATGATTTAGTTAATTCATCATATGTTGATCTTTAATCAATGCATCAATACTTTATTAAAAATTAAATAGTAATAGAATAAACCATCACACATAAGCAACGCACATGAATACCAAGATTTAAGGTGGAAACCCAATGCGGGACAAAAACAACTTTCTCTTGTCTTCTTTTAATATAAGAAAAACCTGTTCATAATCTTGTACTAGTGCAGATTCATACTAGTACGCAGGTACGCACTTGCAGAAGACTACAACCTTCTCTTGTTCTCCAGCTTCTACTATAAGGGAGCTATAACACCCTAGCTCTTGTACTAGCCAATTTATTTACTAGTACGTAGGCGCCAACCTACAAAAGTCTCCAACCTTCACTCATTTTCCAGCTACTACTGGAAGGGAGCTCCAACCCCCTAGTTCTTGTACTAGCCAATCCATTTACTAGTATGTAGGCATCAACCTATAGAAGCCTCCAACCTTCACTTGTTTTCTAGTTGCTATTGGAAGGGAGCTCCAACCCCCTGAATCTTGTACTGGCCGATATGTTTACCAATATGTAGGCACTAGCCTACAAAATGCTATGACCTTCTTTCTTCCTCCAGGGACCACGTTTCATAAATTTTCAGACTAGATACTCCTGGAACACAACACCACAATCTGAAGGCCATGTTTCATCCAATTTTCATACTAGACCCATCAACAACATTGAAGCTCAAAATCATAACTGCAATACAACCATCAAATACATATGCATCAACCAATCACTGAAACTCAATCATCAATATCTGATATAACTGAAACCCAATCATCAATCTCTGAATAAATTAATCACTGAAACCTCTGACATAAAACAATTGCTCAACAATTGAATCAAACAATCGCTAAACCTCCGACACAATTGAATCAACCATTCATTCAAACTTAATAAAATTCAACTAATCAACTGGAACAGACAAATCATTGTTACCAGTACACATATCTGAACCCAAAACACTACATCATCATTCAGAACCAACTGTAACCTCAAAAACCATGCATCAAAATGTATACACTACTTGGTTGAACCCAAACTGTTTGTATACGCTACTTCCATTAATAAAACTTGCGTATACCTTCAAAACTACTGCAAATATAAGCTTTTGAATGAAGTCTGTACCAACCAGCAATATACTAAACATCTACTGTCAACTTACAGAGATTTACATAGGCAACAACAAGGATCACCTCTTCTCACTTATAAAATCAATCAATCAAATACGAGCCTCCTTATGCATTCAGTTTTGCATTCAAATCTAATAACACTTCATTGACAGACAAAAATAAAACAACATCATTGATCTGATAGGTCAATCATCCTTGAACATTAAGCTTTTCTTTTGCATACGCTACTTGGAAGAGCTGAACCAGTGTGTATATGCATCTTCACCAAAGCGAACCAGCATATAGATCTGCAAATACTTATAACATTGTTGAAATTCCCGACTTCAGACATACCATATCATCACATATAAAGGATAAAACATGCGTTAGCAATTAGACCTATCCCGTACATTATCAGATCACATAATGATAAGTCATTATGATCTTGATGCATCATTATATCTCATCCATCATGAAATGCTCAAGTGCATATTTAGTCTAGATCAAGCGGAGCATCAGAAACCCATAACATGCATACTTTCTTTTGCTATAACACTTCATAAGATATTCATTACTTGTGCACTTAGCCCTTTGATCTTCTCCTCATTATATAGTTTTAGCCTTTCTCAATACCTCAGATCAAAACAACACTTAGATCATGTGGTATTCTTAGACGTGATCAAATAACCATTACTCCACTCAATATTGTGGGCTAACACCATGGTATTGACCCTTGGTATTCTTTCACCTTAATTTCCTTAATTTTTCATCCCATACACGATTTTTCTTCTATGAAAGTGCGTGCATATGCATACGCTCTTTTTGTACATTGAACCCGCGTGTACACGCTCTTTGTGTACAGTGAACCCTACTTTTTGTCACATCTATAAACATAGCTGCCATGCATTCTGTCACTTCTGATATCTGTCCTGCATATTCATCTAGTTACCATATACAAGTGAGTTTTTCTACTACAAGTGGGTTGCTATCAAGTACAACACATGTATCATAATTCCAACAACATTCTCTTTTGATTTTTAGAACATACTATCTGATTTTTATTTTTGTTCATTTTTTTATAAAATTAAAGAATGAATCTTAAATAACAATGGATGCTACAAGAAAACCCTTGATCCGAATTTAAATAGGAATGTAAAAAATTATAGATATAATCATAAATACAAAGATGTAACATAAATAAAACTTCCTTTCATTAATATCAAATAATGAAATATTCTTACAAACATAATGCAAATGAGACTAGCTTGGGTGATGGTAGCTTATCTCTAAGAAGAGATATGGTGGATACATGCCTCTCAACTCAGTTACAATGAGGCTCAAGGGTCTTTTTATTATTGAACAATAAGAGAAAACCCTATGCAACCAAAATCCTAACTAGAGGAGATGTAACACCAAGAGTTTATGGGCCCCGTTGGGCTTAGTTGGGAAGTGAACTTCCCAGGGTCATAACTTGGTCATATTATCTCTGTTGATGTGCATGATACCTCATTGGAAATATATCTTAGAGTAATACAACTGAGAATGTGATTTCAATGAAATATCCCAAAGGAATATTGCCAAATAAATGTCGTTTAGGGCCTCAAAATGGCTATGGAAGTTCAGGACTCGAAAAATTTCCAAAATAGTAAACTATGATACAATTAAGGAAAATGAATAGAAATTGATAGAGAAAATGGTGAGAGTCCAAGTGGAATAGGCAGGTGGACACCAATATGCACCTGGATCATTCATCCCCCTTAAGAAGAAATGGTCTCCATTGCATTGAGTTCCTCCATGAGATGAAGAAGCTTCTGCTAAACTTGGTCCTCATTGAGCCATTTTCCTTGGTGTAGGAGTTGGTCCACTTTGAAAAATCGATACAGATGGATCTTCTGCTGGCGAGTGTTCTTGATCTGCATTTCCATGATCTAATCAGTTGCAACTTGTTCAATGCAATTTGGATTTAATTCTATTCGTGTGAGTTGTTCTGCAATGTTGGATGTGTTGAGTAATGGTGGAAATTATGGCCAAAAGAGATCCACATTGAACACTAGATGCAGGCCAAGGAATGGGGGGATGTTGAGCTAAAATTCATTACCACCCATAGCCTTGGTGATGTTGTATGGCCCATGTCGAAACAAGTGAATCTTGCATTGGGGCCCAACAAGGCACTCCTTTTGGAAATGTAGCCAAACTTTGTCGCCCACTTGGAACTTGTGTGGCACCCGATGTTGATCATGTCACTGCTTGTGCTCAATGAAGCTACTTTCCTTGTCAGCTTTGGATTGGACATAAGTCGAATCTATCAGAGTCACTATAAATGGTATAGCCACATCAATGGGACATAGTGGCTTGAATCCCAAGCCCACCTAAAAAGGGTTGTGGCCAATCAAGTTGTCGAGAGCCTGGTTGTAGCTGTAATGGACATATGCGTGGCTCATCCCATGTGTGTGGATGCTTTGAGTTGTACATGTGCAGAATGAGTATGATCATCTTGTTGATGACTTCTGTCTGGCCATTAGTTTGGGGATGGAAAGCTGCAGACTTAGTGAGCTTGGTATCCCAACATGTACTGAGGAACCTGTTGTCCCGATATGAGATGATAGATTGTGGGATCCCAAAGTTTACCCATACTCACTCAAGGAAGAGTTTAGCAATGGATTCTGTAGTGATACTCTTCTTGCAGGACACCATAATGGCCATCTTCAAGAATCTATCAACGAACACAAAAACACAATCATTTTCATACTTAGTAGAAGGAAGGTCTAACATGTAATTCATGGAGATGGATTCCCAAGGTCGACTATGGGTAGCAGGTGGGGTATAGAGACCCTGCTTCTTGGTGATCGATTTAGCAATGGTATAGGAAGTTCAGGATCTGATGAACTTCCTGACATCCGATCAAAGATTTGATAAATAGAAATACTTCTCTAGTATTTCCACCATTTTATCGACCCCAAAATGCCCAGTGGCCCGATTGTAGTGCGATTCCAAAATCATATTCACACACTCACTTGCAGGAACACAAAGGTGTCCCAGGTGGCATAACAGAGCATCCTGGAGGTGAAAATCTAGAGCTTGCTGACCCTCCAAGAGTGTATGGTATGTGTGGAAGAATTTTGGGTCGCTTTTGTAGATAAGCACCCAATTAGGAGTCTCGTACCCACAAGAGTTGATAATGGTGGTTAACGCCATGATCGGTGGTCAGATGAGGAAGTCTGGAACATTATTTGTGTTTCCCTTCTTGTACTTGATATTCAAATGGAACTATTAGAGGTATGTGGACCACTTCTGATGGTGATAATTCTGCAACTTCCCTTGCATCCATATGAACTGCAGGGGTCACTGGTATGTATGGATGACTGTTTCCTTCCCCAAAATGTAATGCTTCCATTGTCGATAGGTCTTCATAATGGAATACATATCTTTGTCATAAGTGGGATACTTATGGACTCTATCTGAAAGTGTCTAACTATGATATGGAACTGGATGCCCCTATTGAGTAGGGACTTCCCCAATAGCATAGTTAGAGGCATCTATCTCGATCTCAAATGGTTGTTTCAAGTTTGGTAATGTGAGCATTGGTGCAGAGAAGAGGTGATGTTTCAACTCTTTGAATTCCTTTTGCTGAGATTCTAACCAAAATAATGTTTCTTTCATTCATGACTTGACTCAAGGGCCAAGTGATATGAGAGATCTCCAACATGAACCTGCAGTAGAAGTTGGCAAGATCTAGAAAGATGTGGAGCTCTATCAAAGTGGTTGGGGCCGGCCAATCTCGAATAACTTGGATCTTGGCTGGATCTACATGCATCCCCTGCTTGTCAATAACGTATCCCAGATACTAAACCTAGGTCATGCAAAAAGTGCATTTCCCCAAATTGGAACATAGGTTGTGTTGCCACAGTGTTTGGAGAACTTGTCGAATGTCCTGGAGGTGCTCTTCCCAACTTTGGAAGAAGATGAGGATTTCATCCAAGTATATGACTACAAATGAGTTGGTGAATATCCACAAGATGTCATCCATTAGCTTCATGAAGGTTGTCGGAGAATTCTTCAACCGAAAAGGCATAACCAACCATTTGAAAAGGCCCTCCTTGGCTTTGAAGCTAGTCTTGCACACATTAGAGGGTTTTATAGGTACGTTGTGATATCCAAACTTCAAGTCGATCTTGCTGAAATATTTCCCCCGCCTTAGTTTGTCTAGAAGGTGATCTTTCCATGGGATCAAGTACCTATTCCAGACAATGATCTTGTTCAACGCTTGATAGTCAATACAGAGTCTCCAAGTCCCATCCTTCTTCTGTACCAACATAATCGGGCTCCCACAAGGTGATGAACTCAGGCGAATGTGACCTTTCTGTTAGGGTCCAACCCTAACCCATTTATTTATGTAACAGGTTCGAGTCATAGTTATAGTTAGTTAAAGAGTCAATAAAGCTCGTATTAATAATTGTAAGTGGTTTACCTGCTTTGAAGAAAGGGACCACAATTAGTTGCAAATGGGCCATGGTATTAGATTGATGGTATTGAGAGAACCATGGTACTGACCCATGGTATTTCATGTATGAATCCTATATAAAGGATAGAGACTCACCAATTAGGAGCGTCATGTATTATTTTGTAATTGAGCTCTACTCTGGTAGAGGTTGCCCCCTCGAAGAGGCAAGTGAACATTGCTTTCATCTCTAAATAATAAAATAGTTTTTGTTTTTCTCATATTGTTCTATGTTTTGGGTTGTATTTCTTTGTATATTTGTTATTCTGTTTTCTTCTCGCAGGTCAAGAGCATAACAAGTCATATCAGAGTGTTTTCTAGGGCCAGTGGTATCTCCATTTTTGGGAAAAAAGTTCTATAGGCTAGAAACACATTTTGGTGTCTTTAAACCACGAGATTTTTGATTGAGCACATAAACATGCGGATTTGGGGAGGCATGCACGCAGGAAATACAAGAGGTGGTCATGATTTTTGGACTCCCTTGTAACCCTTATGGCTACACCTTTGAGTAGTAGCGCATTAGACAGAACCATGCACAAACTCACTTCCACACACCCTCGGGATATATTGGAAGCCCCATAGGCTCACCTGAAACTTCGCCTTAGATAAATGCTATGGGGTAAAGTGCACGGTGTATGGAGAATGAAAACTACCCTCAAAGGCCTTCCTAGGACCTTCGACAGATTATAAGATTATCTACAGATGCTACCAAGTCATACATATGTTCATATACAAATATCAATTGACGAAGTATGTAAAGAGTATTACCTCAAGTCTCCTTCTATATTTGTTTGGATATCACAATGCAACCAAGAGAAACTCCCTCAAATCCAACTCCAAATCAATTCCTGCAAAAAGGAAAGGAAAACACAATCACCGCATACAACCTTGAAAACCAATATACGAATACACAATGAATATATATTTATATGCAACACAAACTACTCGTACAAACAAGTATTGAATGAACAACTTAATGAACAATGTTTCCGACACTATCGAGTAGGGAACACAACTATAGTTCTATATTAATAACGGAAGAGTGATTACAACCATCCATTGTATCAGTCTTCCTTTACCTCTTCTACTTCTCTCTCTCTCCCTTCTAGCTCACTTCTTCAAATATGAGATGGATCTCAACAGCTTAGTAGGCTATCCTGTCAAATGCTTTGACCCCTTTCATAATGACCCTGCCATTGCTTATGTAGCAATTGAGTTAGGGTTGTCAAGCTCCTCATAGAGTTCACTAGAACAAAAGCATGGAACTTATTTTGCTTTTCAGCTCTTTCCCATTTGCCCTTTTCTTCAGATTAGAATTTCTCAAAATAGGTTGATTTTAGATATTTTATTTATTTTCTTGAGTGTTTTTAGGAACAAATATCTAGATATTTGTGAGTCAATTCATTCCTTTGACCCTTGGAACTACTCTTAGTGTCACTAACGCTGCCCTTGGACTAACAACTTGAGTTAGTAGGGTCACTAACACACCCTTAGGCTTGGTGACAAGCTTTATAAAGTAGGTTTTCAGTGTGCAACCAACGTTAGTGTGGAATCAAGATCTGTAATTGTGGTCTTTGCTTCAGTAACGTTGTCTTTCACCTCTGAGTTGATGAGGAGGTCATTTTTTTGTATAACAGATGCCCCGTAAAGTATGAGATCAGAGGCAGAGATGATGGCCGAAATACTTTACTAAAACTATAATTTTTATGTCAAAATGAGAGAGAGAGAAGCTTCGGATGGCAAGGAAAACCTTATACAACACACACACACACACACACACACACACACACACACATATATATATATATAGATAGATATAACTGCTAAAATCATGTCCTGAGTCGGGTATACGCATGCTCAGTAGCTATATCAGAGTAATTTTTTCTACAAAGATATGAAAATACTAGTTGCCGATAAGCACAATTCAAATCCAATGTCATAATAGGATCATCCTAAAACAGTTATCTCAAAAAAAAATATCTGCAGCTTGGGAGAGGAAACAAGGTTGAATGATGTAAGCCCGTACCCAAGGTCTTGATTTCCACTTCACCGAACAACATAGATCGATACATGTAAAAAATATGCGTTGATGTCAAACGTGCATGAAATCATCTGATTACCAGTCAATAATGGAGACCATTAATAGACGCGAGGAAGGCCACCGATAATGGTGATGGTCTCCAAGATGCACAATGCAATCTAATGAGTGTTAAAGATGTCTTTGTCATCAAGCACTCGTAGAATCACTTAACCAGGAGCCAATAATGAGAACCCCTGATTAAACACAAGGTAACCTGCCATGAATGTCTGCAAGTACCAAGGCACTGAATGTGTGTCTAGGTTATCTTCCTAGATAAAGTGTTGAAGTCGATAGGAAGAAACCAGTTGAAAGGTAGGCAATAATGTGTCCTACATCGATCGACATGAAATGGGACAAGAATGATTTTTTCTTTTGGGGAATCTTTTGAGCATTTGGGTCTAAACAATGGGGGGCATGATGAAAGGATATGTTTGATGGGTTGATGGAGGAAAAAAATGGTAACACTTGAACAATAGAAGGCATGACAATGGTTTTAACCAGACAACACTAGACTCATGAACACTACAGAGTGTTAGGATACAAAAATTCAATTACATCAGGGTATATAGGCTAAACTCATAGGATGGTAGTGTTCATATTGAGAGGCCATAAAAAGGAGGTTTATCAGTGGGAGTGCCATGTTCAAGGGAACCACTACTGCTAAACCACGCTTTGTAATACATAATACAGTTGTATTAGGCAAGTTCGATCTACCACCACTGGGGAAATCTGCCAACTCAATATGCCACCACCGGGCAAGTCCAATCTACCACCACCGGGAAAATCCGCCAACTTCAATATGCCACCACAGGGAAAATCCGGAACTTAAATGTGCCACCACCGGGCAAGTCCTGTAGCCACTAAGGCTCTATAGATCGTTTCTGGCTCACCACCAACCATCACATTATAGTGACAAAAGATGGTTTCAGGCTGACCATAAACCATTACAAAGTGGTTTTGAGATCACCACAAACTTTCAGATTCCTTTAAAACTTACATTTCATTCCACATTTTGGAGTTTCTGGGTACATACAATGACTATTACAACATGCTAGGGAGTCTATTCCACAAACCACACTAACTCAAACACATATCTATTTTGTTGTCCACCATAACCGTTGTCGCTGCTCCATTACCTCATCTTCTCCTACATCGTGGGCATTCTTATCTGTTCGAATAACTTCTTGGAACTCCATGCTTATCCTGTCATTTGTTAGAGTCATGAATTCTAACGAAACAACTTTACCTACATTGAGTTAGCTAGGCTCAATAAAGCTCAATAATATTTAAACATGGTTCCTAGAAAATACAACATAAACTCTTCAAATTTAATTTCTCTTCCTCTGCCCAAAGATGATTATTTCCCAAACATAGCAGCAACTATTTAGAGTTCTACGATTTATGCCTAGCTTCTATTGCCATCAAGGTAACTACCATCACTACCATGCCTTTGACATAGCCAAGTATCTTCCTTCACCATCTACTTAGGAGTGGACTGCCGGTCGTCCAATCTCCAAAACAATAACACATTCACTCAACTCCCACTTGGCTCATCAAGACAGATATTATGCCAATAATATTTGCGATATCATAATAGAAATCGCTAAAACACACAATGAATTGCGCAATCAATCTGATGGCTTGACCTCTGCTACCATTGCATAGTCCAGACCATCGTCGCATGCAATGCCAGCTCACGACACCAACTACTGGCATAGGATTCCACCCCTACTAATACTAGGAGGCACATCAATTGCTGGGGAACAATTGAAAAAACCATGAGGCATAAGCACGAATCCAATTCGTTCCACAGACATAACTGGTCAGTCCTCCAAACGAGGAACATGAGTAAGGCCAAAAAACATACCATAAAATGATATCAGCCTACTCAAGGTTTCGATTTTGCTTCACCTAAGTAGGCAATCCTTCTCCAACACGAGGATTTTGATTAGGAAATTCACCTCCTGGATATTGCTCATCTTTATGATATTAAGTTACCCAAAGGTTATGTTGTAAGAAGGCAGCTCGCCTAAGAAACATAGCTTCAGACCCTGCCAACGGCAAGAAATTTGAGCCTGGGACTAGTTTGTAGCCTGTAACTGCCCTGTTTTGTTTACAGTCCTTGTATTTTGGACAATCCAGTGCTGAGCAGATAGTGGATTACAGTCACGCTGAGCTTGCAATTCAGTTCATAGCACTTATTCCTCGGCCTAAAATGCATTGTTGTGAATATTATTGGGTTCAGGTTCTTCAACTTTCACATTTAACTCCACAACCTGGTTCACTGGTTAACCAGGCTTGCAATCTACAGCCATATCCATTCGAGCAACAAAAAAAAAAGTGTTGGTGCACAGGTGCATATAACCTAGGAGCAATCATTGTACCATACTTCCTGGGAATGAAAGAGAACGTGGAGGAATAACACGTTTCCTGGGCAAGAAGCATGCTGGAGAACTGAGAGAACGACAACCATGGATCCTCTAAGATACTCGGTGTCTAATGTCATGGTGATGTGCACAAAAGCCACGCTACAGAAAAATCCCTTCGGTTCAAGAGTCAAGAGAGGGCACTCATTCCCATTGCGGAACACCGGAGCTTCCTTAACCTTGGCCGAAACCTGAAACCTATGAAATTGTGAAGATCTGATGGCCTCTGCTGGCGACCATGTGTGCATTTCCGGTAGCATCACAAAGAATGCAAGAATCGAGAAAATCAAACCCCGTAACGGAGCCATTGTCAATGTCGACACAACAATCAAATCTACAACCTTGAATGACTTAAAGATCTCTGATCTTTGGTCTTCCCTAGGGCACTAATAGGCCTTTAAAGAATGAATGAACAAATTAAAGGTCTGTAGTCTTCCCTGGGGCTGGCACTAATAGGGCTTTTAAAGAATGAATGCAAATGCAAAATCTTCGAAAGCAAACCTATACAAAGAAAAATTAATCGATCTTGAGTTACCTTTGAGGAAGCAAATTCAAATGTGGACTTGGCCCTCTGAATACCTTGCAAATTACGTTTCTTCTAAGGAATTGGCCAGGAAATTCAGAGGAACCTACCACAAAATTTCCGACGTCAGGTGCATTCACTCGGTATTTGTTCAAGGTCTCCTACCTCCATTGGTCCTCGCAGAGAATTGCAAAAACGCGGGGGACTTGGCCGATGCTGATCATTGGTCGGGACTCCATTGGGCCTTTTTCAGCAATGAGTCTAAAAGCAACGATCCACACTTCTCCCTCAGGCGGACACAGAGCCACCACGCAGCCACACTTAGCTCCAGGTTGTTAATCCAAGACAAATCTGACAAATCCAGTATGCCACTGAACTTTAGGCATGCTCACATCTGCAACTCTCCATGCTCACCTCATTGGGGATCACCTCAGAAACGCAACTCTTGGCAGTGCTAAAATCAAGATCATTTACTCGACTGGCACAGCAACATGAACAGGAACAAGAGCGACTTGAAAATGAAGACCACCGATACTACCTCTTCCTCGACAGTCATGGCAGATCCACACAGGTAGCAGATCTCTAACCAAATGAACGAGTTCCAAAGGTGGCAACAATGGCTTCCAGGCAAATTTGCAGATACTTCTATGAGAACGGCTAGTTCTTTCCGATATCATATCGCGTGTTTGATTCTCCTCCTCAAACTTCAATGCTCGCTTTCTAGATCCACTGCAAACAGTACTACCTCCTCCCAGCCCGGTTTAGCAACAGCTACAGCAAAAAAGAAAACTTCCGCTTCTGGGTTCGTTTCTTGACCCAAACCCTGGGCTCCAAATTCCGAGCAGCCCCGTGGAGACCCATAAGGGTTTTCAAGAACCAAATCCACCGGTCTAGATCTCCAGGGACTTGAATCGAGGACATATGGACAATGCCCAGAAATGCAACACAGATATATTGCTACTTGCAAAGCAAGATTCGCTTTCGAAACTCTCCATTCAGAGGAGCAATGGATACCTACGCCAACACAACGAAATAGGGCAGCAGCGTGCTTAACACTATTTCAATCAGCAGCTCAAGCACTTGAACATATCACAAAAAATAATTGATGCACAAACAACATATACTAAACTCTTTATTTTCCCTCAGCCCACGAGGGGCCAGGCCCTCACAGGCTCTGATACCAAGATAAAATTGTACACAGCAATATATTCTCTATTATTCATGAACGAGGAAATTACACACATATTTATAAAATCAATAGTCTCAAGATAGGAATTCTATCTTGGACGTACACTAGTGTGGTTGAGGGATTCTCTCAACCACACACTAAACTAGGAGAAACTAAATTCTTATTATGTAGGAACAAACTCCTCAAATGGAGAATTACAACCATAGACAAGTAGGAATTAATTATTTCTAACTGATAATTGTCTTTCAGAGATACTTTGTTTAAGTTTCTGAAGTCTATGCAAAGCCATATTTCTCTTGTCCTCTTTCTCACTAGAACTAGATTTGATATCCAATCGGAAAATTTGATAGGAACAATGATGCCTGCCTTGGAAAGTCTGTTAACTTCTTTCTCTATGGATGGAAACAACCTTGGGTTGATCCTTATTAGGTTTTGCCTAAAGGAATTTTGATCGGATTTAATTGGAATATTATGGTGAATTATTTTTTGCAATACTCCTTCAAGTCTGCATAATCCCACACGAAAACATCATAAAATTCAAACAATAAATGAATATACTTTTCCTTTACCTCTAGAGATAATGATTTGCACAACTTGATCATTTTTGGTTTGTCTATAGTTCCGATGTTCACGTCTTCGACACCTTTCTCCATAGGAACCAAATTGGGATTCCTTGCTACATCATCTCGATCAAACATATCTTCCAAAGGTATAAGACCTTTTGGAATATTGTTGTGCTTTAGCTATAATATATCAACTTGAGCTACCTCGATGACTTGATCATCCATGTCATAAAGCTCATCCACGGAACAATCCTCAAACTCTTCTTCACTTTGAAGAAAGTTATTTACTTGCTTTTCATGCCAGAATACCTGCCAATATCACAAGTTATCCAGAACAGAGGGCCGATGCTTTACATGAATCTCAAATTTCCTATTTGAAAAGATGGGGATTTTGAAATTTGTTGTAGCTATAGCCAATGAATCGGCCATAATATTCTAGCTCCTTAGCACAACACTGTATTTAGGAAACATTCTCAAAATATCTAAAACATCATTCCTATATTCTCTCATTCGTGGATGTTGAGCTTGATATTCACCTTTAACTTTATTTATCACAAGTTCTGAATCACCATACACAAAATTCTTTGTGCACCCAATTTTTTCAAGATTTTTAAGCCTGTGATCGGTGCTTCGTACTCCACCTCATTGTTCATTTAATCAAAATCTAGCTTGTACTATCATAATATGACATTCTAAGTGACCTAGGCTTGTTGGTGATGTGGTCTTCGGATCCAAATGCCAATTCTTGCCTCGTCTTTCCCAAGAGCACCATCAAAGTCCATGGTACAAAGACCATGCTCCTCTTCCAAGGGCTGGAAATATGGTTTCTGCTTTAGCACAACTTGCTCTGCCTTGTCTAATGGATGTTGTTATGAAATTGGTAGATTTTCTTTTCCCTCATATAAAACTATTCTTATACAATCAAAAATATCTGGTACATCTTCTATTTCTACAAGCCGACTATCTACATCATTCAATCCACTATCATTATATAAAATATATGATTCTATATCTGTACGTACAAAATTTATAGGATGATTATTTGGCCTCTCCTTGCTAGTTATCATGAATTTCATTTTGGTTTCTTAGTACAATTGCCTCAATTGCCCAAAAACCGAGATGGTGGCATAGGAGAAGTCTAACTATAGTGTGCCTCTTAGTTTCACTCCCTAGGACCTTGAAAATAACATACCAAACCGTGGTGGTATATCATCTACCACCACATCCATTAAAACATTCTTTGCTAGGATTTAGTCTAGGAATACTACCAAATCCTTGATTAGACCAAGAAAATGAACCTTACTAGAATCAAAAGAGTTTAAGTCATGGTATTGATGAGTTATATCTAGACCCAACATTCCAATGATGACTTTGGGCAATAATTATGGGAGGCTCTGGAGTCAAGCATGGAGTTATGAAGGATGCACTGGTGGATTCATAGACTCAGATAAAATCGAGGAACCTCACTATGTTTTGATTGAAATCTATGGATGGACCAAAAATTAATTCAGGTTGGTCATCCTAAAAATTAACCATGTTGAACAAAGGATCAACTTTCAACATTTTAACTATATCAGACTTGTAATGACTATTTTTGACTAGTTTAGTAAGAGGGATTGACACTTTCAGCTTTGAAATTTCAGTTTCTAGATTGAATGAGCCAGATTTACCTATCTCTTTTTGGATGATGTCTTCCTTTTTGTATTGATCTTTTGATGTATGATCCTTCTTATAACTGTCATGTTCCTTGTTTGGATTGCTTGTAGATGGCTGATGTACTTTTTTTTGGTTAGCTGTTGCAAGCTCTTTACCTTTACTTTGATTACCTTGAGGATTTATCTTTTGTTAGGTATCCTTCTCCTGTGATGTCCTTTTCTGAATGGGACAGATTGAGACATCCCTGTTCCTTAAGGAATATTGCTTTTGTTGAGAGATGAGTGCATTCAAGTATCCTCTTTGATAATCATCTGATTGGGTTTCTAATGCATAGTCATTTACCAATATCTAGTCCTCATCTTTGGGTCCTTCTATCTTCTCAATATACTCCTCATTTTCACTCAAGAAAATGGGATGGCGATGTTTCCCAAAGAAGTGGTTCTCCTCGACAATTGGGTCTGTTTTATCCTCTGTTTCTCCTTGAGCATAGTTTTGCTGCAAGGGTGTCCAAACTTGCTGCTATGATGTTGATGCCTCAAGAGCTCTCTTATCTCTTTGTTTTATCCTATACTGAGGCTATTGTTGGTTTTTGAAATTTGGATTTCTAACTCATGGCTCTAGCTGTCTATCTGAATTTATCATTTTGTCTACCATCCTCACCATGGTTCTGATCATTTTGTCTAGTTTAATATTAGTGGAAGAAGAGGATTTCTCTTTAATTGTTACACCCTTCTGTAGTTTCTCATTTTTTAATTGAGACTTTTTAATCATTAAATTTTCTTCCATGCTTACTGCATTATCCTACATTTCTTCCAAAGTTGCAGAATCTCTTTCCCTTACTTGATAATCCATCTCTGGATCAAAGGAATCTGGATAGTGTTCAAGTGGAAGATCATGTGGAGGTTTCATGTTAGTTGGAATAGAATTATAGATCAAATTGAACCTATTATTAAAATCCTGAACCATCTCGTTTGGACCCCTTTTAAATGTATTATACTTCGCTAAAATCTGCAATGGATTTTTATTTTCCCACCACCGGGCTAAGAACAACTTGTTTAGCCTCTGAGAACTATCAATGGAGTTGGGTACCAAACTATGGAAGCATTTTTTCACATCTCTAGAAAAATTATGAGCTATTAGTCTCATTTTGGCATCATGAGCATCAACGTCCTCTAAATCAATGAAATCAACCACTTTGTCAATATGTTGTTGTTCTGTGATTCTCGGGCTACCATCAACAAGAGGAAGTCTTTGGACATAGGTCAGAGGTAAATCTACGAACTGAGAAGGCAATACTGAGGGAGCAAATCTCACCATGATTACTGGGGGAGGGTGTATGGGAATTATAATGGGTTGTGTTGGCAGGGATGAAGATGAAGGTACGAATACAAATATTTTCAAATGTGTAGTAGAGGGTATAGAAGAAGATAAGATTTCAATATGATACTATATATTCACTTTTTCTGCAATAATTTTAAGTTGATCACCTAGGCTTTGAAGTTTATCAAAATTAGACCAAAGGTTGTGCTCAAATTTTAAAAACTGGGATTTCGCAGAAGTTTGAGTAAACAAGGGTTTCGAGGCAAGTAAGTAAGAATCAAAACTTATGGGATCAAACACTATCTCTATAAGCCAAGACTCAAATTTCGAACAAAAAATGGATATCTCAAATTGAATATCAAAAGGGAGATCATCAACACTTAGTATCTAATCTGGCAAGGAAGTAGCTCTTTCCATTTTTTTGCTTTTAGTCTCGGGGAAAGGGATTTTATATTTTCTTAAGGATATTTCAGGATCATCAATAGGATAAGGTGGTTTTGAGTTAGTGTTTGACCTGGTATATCTTTTCGGAGCCAAAATCTTAATAGGTCAAAGACTATGTGAGGTAAAAGATTTCAGAGTTTTGTGGAACAAGGAGAGTTTCAAACTTCAAAACAAAGGAATATATTCAAGAGAAAAAGTTTAACAGGTAATGATTAAGAGCTTGACAATGGAATGAGGTTTGATTTAATTTGCGATTTGTTGACTTCTTCACTTTTCCAGCAAGCTTCTAAGAATCTTCTACTCGATCAGCTGGATCAAGATCTAGATTTTGATCTTTTTTGTCTCCTCAAAGTCAACACTACAATATTGACACTGCAATTATGGAATCATCCTTTGTGAAACTTAGTCCTATCCTCCAGAGGATCAAATCTCAATGAAATCTTGTCATACACCTAGGCAAAACGAATCTTCAATTCCGCGGCAACAACGCCAGTATGTTATCACTCCTCTGGATCTCCAAGGCTAAGGAAGAGCACATCTGAGGTAACCATAGACCAATCTTTTGACTTGGTAGCAAGCCCTATTAGGCCGAAGAGGGGTCTCCCCAAAGAATAAAAACCAAGAGGGCTAGATGGATTTATGGTTTTAGGCTAGTTATAAATTGCAGAGAGTTTTGTTTGTTTGAAATTGAGTTGTTGGATGAGGATTAGGTCAAAGAAGCTAGGTCATGACAAATAAGATATGTTTGCAGATATTCAAATGGGTAAGGTAGGTAGGTAGGCTAGCACATTAGGTTTTCTTGGGATAAGATGGTTTAGACACGTGAGGAGCTAGGAAGAGCATGGAAGATGTAAAAAATATGAAAACTTCCCCAAAATATAGAATGTGAGATGATTTATGTTTATTAGCTTGAAAGAGATCATACAATATACATGAAATGGAATATGGAGCAAAAATACATTCATACAAATGAAACTGAAGAAAAAAACAATGCTAGATCACCATACCACATGTATCCGAAGGAAATAGCTGCAACTCATCTATTAAAACTGGCCAAATTCTGATACAATAGCGTCTCTGATCACTGCTACAACATCCAACTGAGTCCAACCTTTGAAAATACTATAAAATACAACATATAGGCTTGAACAAAAACTCCTCCCAACCTCAAGGGTCGAATCCATGAGAGGAGGAGCAGTTCCACCAAAATCTGAATTGATAGCTAGTGTGTAGGGTGGTCAAAGTTACTCATCCCTAATTACAATGAAACTCATTCATTACACCTCATGCAACCTATTTACCTAATGTATTTACCATAGGTAATGGTAAAAATACCACAATTACATTAGTAAAAATTTGATTTCCGAGGATGAAAATTAAATTTGGAGAAAAATTGTGAAAAGTTAGGCTATTGGTCAAACGTGCCCTACATCTTCCATGCTAATTTTGACTACCTTCCTGGTGTCCAAATTGAGCCTAGGATAGCTCATTGGAAAGCATGTTCTGTTTAGTTTCGAAATATACCTTCCGTTTCTATAATGGACATGATTTGACCCTCCAAAAGTTCAATAGGCCAAGACTGGCCAAATGCGTAGTGCCAAGGTGAAAAAAGAGGCAGAACATTGATTTTTTAGGTGTTTTTTCATGTTTTCACCTATCAATTGTGCAAACCAAGGCTTGTAAAGTTGTTTTCCTACATGTAATCCATACTCTGAATCTAATGGTGGTCTTATTTTGGCCAAAATGTGCCCCAAACAAAAGCACAGTGCCATGGGCACTGCACCTTTCACATTCTAGCTGTAAACAAATTGTGTATGATTACTTGACAAGCACAAAAAATTCAAAATTACCCCAAAACTTCTAAAAATTGGTGAAATGATTGTTGATCATGTGGTTTTTGCATGGAGTGGGGCTTCAACAAGGATGTCAAGTCTTCCTTCCTCTTCTTTCTTTTTTAGGGCTTCAATCTTTGCATTAGATCCTCTAAGCGTTTCCCTCGGAATCGTGTTCATCATGGCATAATGTTTTTCCATATTTATCTGAATGTCATTTTATTGATTCGCCATTTCTAGGAGCTTCTCTAAATGTTGGTTTACCTTTTCAAGCCAATTCTCCTAGTTCTAATTAATCATGATGGAAAACTATTCATTCCATGTGAGTTGATTTGCAAGCTCAACCTGCTTTTGTCTTTCTAGTTCTAGAGCTCGTTTTGTCCCTCTAGTCCTAGGTATGCTTATTGTTTCTTGTTTAGGTTCACCATACCTGTCATATGCTTCATCAAGAAATGCCTTAGCTCTCATTTCTTCTCCTTTTTTCCTTAATGAGTTGAATCTCCATGACATCATGTTTGGCTTGAAGCTCCCGGTTTTATTACTCATAATATGAAATAATGTATTTGGACCTTGTTGTCGCATAGATTGTCATGACAATGCTCAAACCGGGGGTTGTCACCTTGATCCCCAATCTCTCCATTTAAATTGTCTCCCATGGCTAAGGGAGTTAGATCCTATGGGACAATGGATGAAAATCTGTGGACTAGTTGGGTTGGGAGACACAACAAGGGGAAACAAGCACTTGATTGATTTTATAAGTTAACATGCCAGTGCCTTATCGAGTCAATGATTAGATGATTATTTATTGAATATTGTAGAAATATGAACCTTGTAAAACAATCATTTATCATCAAATAATCCAAGCAATGCAAAATATTCCATAAATTCACAATGTTTTAACGATGAACCAACAATTAAATCTCTAAAGATTAAATGCTTTAAACAACCATAAAATTTAAATGCTGACCAGTTACTACTTTCACAAAGCTAACTCCAAATAAACATTAAGCACATTTAACTATAGAGAAATGGAACATAGAGACACCAAAAATGATTTTTTCAATTTTTTTGTTAAGCTTTTTCAATTTTTTTTTTAACATTTTTATATTTTTTATAAAAAATTATTTAATTAAAACAAACAAGATCTAAATAATAAAATTTAAATCTAAAAACTAGAACTAACACTTTATCATATATACATAAAAAGGGGGAAATCTAAATAAATAATAAAAAACAAAAAACAAAAACAAAACTTTTTATGGCTTTCTTAATTTTTAATTTTATTAACTTTTATATTTTTTATACTTAAAATTTAAAAAGGTTCCTAAAAAAAAAAAGAACTTTTAGTTCTTTTAAACGATTTATGACTTATTTCTTTCTTCCTTTTTTAATATATTTTTTTTACTTTTCATGATTTTTTTGAATTTATTAAAAAATAAAACAAAATAAATTCTAAATAAAGTAAATGAAACTTTATGCTTTTTACAATTTTTTGAATTTTTATGAAACAAAACAAAACTAAAAAAATTCTAATTCTAAAATCATATAACAAAATGAAAATTAACTAAATCATAACTAAATGGGCCTAACAAATATATATAAACTGAAAAGAAAAGCCCATAATTTTATTTTTTATGAGATTCTTTTTTTTTTTTTATCAAAACTAAACTGAACTTTAATCTAAAACCTAAAAAAAAAAAATTATGTTTTTTTCATTTTAAGTTTTCCTAACTTAACAAAATAATGAAATTAAAATCTTTTATTTGTTTATTTCTTAAAATCTAAATGCTAAAATCTAATTTAAATAAAATTAAAATCTAGCTTAAAACTGAAATCTAATCTAAAGAAACAAAAACATAATATGCTAACAAAAAAAATTCGAATGACAACTTAACAAAGAAATAAAGCATAAAAAAAAAAGAAATCAAAATGTGCATTTTAAGAGGGTGGTGAGGAATTTCGATAAGGATGCAGAGATGATGGGTATAGCAGTAATTTTGCAGGTTGTACACAAAGTATGGAGTGTGATTGTGGCAGCGTTGAGGAGCAGGCAGAGGCGTGAAGGCTGAGAAGAGTGGAGAGAAGAATAGAGCTGCGTGAGGATGGATGACTGCAAGCAGAGGATATGTGGGTTTTGAATGGTGGATGGACACGCGCACAGTTTTTTTGCAGGTATGGTAGCATGAAGGTTTGAGATGTTTTGCATATGCAGCGAGGGTGAATAGTGTCAAGTTTTTTTTCTTGAAATAGATATGAAGGTGATGAAAGAGCTGTGTAAGGGTAAGTGAATGTTTGCAACTGCGGGGATAGGAAGGCGAAATGTGAGGGCTGCGAAGAAAAATACAGCGTGAAAGGACCTCAAGATAGAATAGCCAGAAAAATGCAGATCTTGAAGCTTGGACAATGCACAGTTAAAAAAAAAAATGAAATCTTTCTGCGAAATGGACACCCCAGGTAATAGCAGACAGATAGCTTGAACAAACCCTTAAATTTTTTTTAGAAAACCTAAAGATCTTTTGAAGAATATCCCTGCAGAATTTTTTAAGATCTGTACCTACAACCTGCAATGGAAAAACCAGAACAGTGAGAAGTGAAATGTGCCTGAAACAAAATTCAAAACCCTAAAACCAACTAAAAATTTACAATAATTACAGATTTTTGACCCTTAAGCAGCCAGATTTGTCAATAATCCACAGTAATATTTTCATAATTTAAATTTAATGTGAGATACTTTAGAAAACCCTTCATGCATTCATAAAAAATTTCAAATGATAAGCCCGGGATCAAAACTGGTTGGGCTCTTTCAGAAAACACAATCTGGGCGTTGGCTAGTTCAGCTAAGAACTTCCCCTAATGCCCTGTAAACTCAAAACTAAGATTCCCTGCATAGCTTCAAATCAGCCATTAACATAGAGGGAGAAAACAATAGTGAAATCCAGATCAAATGCAGATACCTGCCATTATATTTTAGAATCCAAACAATCATTCAAACCCTAGAGATTAGATAAGATACCTATGCCTAAATCAATCTTCATCAAGCTATCATCAATGGCTAAAAATAAAATTATGTAGAAAAATGAAACATCTTACAACATTTCCAAAAGAGTAACACCAGCAAGATTTTCAACCCTAAAGTCTTACTTTATTGCACAAAAAATGACTACAAGAGAGCTTTCTTTAGCACCAGACTCTAAGATCAAATCTGATCTCAAATGACCCATAACACCCTATTTAAATGAAAATTTCCCAACGGCTAGTTCAAGTGATCCATGTCAAAATGATCTGACCGTCAATGAGGATCAAAATCCCTTTTAATCTCATCCGTCGAATTTTTAAATGCATTTTAATCTATTAAAAAATTGAAATTATGCATTTATTTACTCAAAACTTTGAATTATTATTATTTTATTATTTTATTTATTTTTTTTGACATTTTTATTTATATTTATTTTAAAATTTTTATTTCATTTTATTTTAATTATTTATTTTATTTTTTAAATTTTATTATTATTTCATTATTATTTTAATCTATTATTTTAATTATTTTAATTTTATTTTTGGATCCTTGAACTGAGCCTTTGGAAAAATCACCTAGGACCTAGGACATAGGACTTATGAGGGGATTAAAACATTTTCTAACCCTCAAGACACTTTACATCATGATTTTTACAATGTTACATCTCAAGGGGGAAAACCCATTTGACATAGACCCTCATAGACCACCCTATTCTGTGACACAGATATAATCTAGTAGATCAAGTAATTTGAAATAACCTAAATAATTAGGATTATTTCCAAATTACCTTTACAAAGACTTGAAGCACACTAGGATTCCCCTAAGATTTTAATGAAAAAATCCATTCCAGCTTTGGAGTTAGGCTGAAGGAAAACTCTGCCGATCATGGATCGGTGAGACAAAAAACCTTCTGCAACATAGATTATCACTAGAAAATTAGGTCCACCTAGGCAATTTACATACATGACTTAGATCTGCTAAGATTACTTACAATTTACACGTGCAGAGTGGGTTTACAACATAACATGATCAGGTTGATGATGACTGTCGAATGGCACGGGCATGTCGATTAAGCGTTACCCCTTCCGTGAAAAAGGGGGTGCACTGCTAATGGGTAGTTGACACGTAGTGGTCAACATCTGGCTCTACTTGGGGACACACTGCTGCACTATAGGAATGTGAGAATCCGGAATCTTCACCCATGCAACACATAACCAAAAATAAGTAGCGTCCATTAGAAAATCATCATATAACATTAAGCACATGAAAGATATAAGCTCTTCATTAACTATCCGAAAAAGTAAATCTAATCCTAAAACAGAAATGAAAATGCTAAAAAAACAAGGAGTAGGGTTAGAAATACAGAGGATGCCCCATGGCATCAGATGTGTTCAATATAGTGTATACTGATCATTTTCCTACTTTCAGGAAAATCTGTCAGCTGCTTGTCGGATGTGCCGTGTCCAATTATGCATACGATAGGACTTTTTCCTATCCAAAAGTCAAGCTGCTCGCGAGCGTTTGATCCGTCAAATCTTCTTCTCATTCTCTTTCTTTTGCTTTTTTTTCTTTTTGGTAGGCTATATCACTAATGACAAGGAACTTTCTACTTCAAAGCTCTCAGATGAAGTATGTAAGATATGCTTGACATGTCTTTCTTCATTCTACATTTTCCCTATCAAGGATGATGGATCAATTTCACAGGTGCCATGATCTTCAATGACTAGTGGATTAATGGTGTGAGCATCAATCTGAATATTAATTTCTCTTTTATCTAGGTCACCTTCAATCATCCACTTTTCAGTGGAACAAATGACTTCATAATATGACGGAGCTTGCTGTAACAGATAAGGAGGCTCCTGATCTATTGACGTTCCCTGGTTTCTTTCATCCTCTGACCATCGTTGAAATTTATGTACTTGTATTGTAATCGCATTTATCTGACTAGAGTGTTCAACATTCATAACACTGATTTCCTTGGCATTATCTTCTTCCACGGTCAATAACTTATTCTAAAGACATATTTGATTAGCTTCCATATCTATTATTATTTTATCATCCTTTTCCTCTATGGTCATCAAGCAATTTTGCATAGAGTTTATCTCTTCCTTATGATTTGCTTGCATGGTAGCCAACTGATTATTATTATTGAACGTCATAATAGTCATTTCTTCATCCATAGTTAATATCTTGTTTTTCATAGAATTAATTTCTAGTGGCACCCAGCCCAACACCTTTATAAAAATGTAATAGGGTGATGATTTGTTTTGTTTGACAAACGTATGGGAATGATTTCTGTAATGGTTGCGCGGTTGTTTAAATCATATAACAACGTTGACACATGTATGAAATGCAAAGGATATTTTAGCTTACGGTTGGTGTTACATTTAATGAGTTCATAATGGACAGTACTCGCCTGGGTAATGGTGCTTCCCACTCGTTCCTAGACTCTTCTCACTTGTTCGTTAACTCCTTTGGTCACTTGTCGTAGTTTGTCAAGGGTTAGTTCCCCGAGCTCTGCAAGACTGAATATGAGGTTATGTTGTAAGTCATGGGCATTTCTGGTTACTTGTCGATGTGTTCATGCTGGTGTTTTTTCCTCGGTCTATGGTCTATTCTGGCTCGTCCAACAGTGACTTAGGTAAGTTCTCTATTGAGCTTTGACTCCTCTATGTCACGATGTCTATAGGATGCCTTATATGAACTTCTGCATTGGTATTCTTATTACAGTTGGCATTTTCAACAGTGGCTTGTTCTCAGGTTGGCTCAATGGCTTCCTTCGGCTTCCATCGTGACTCTCAGGTATTTACTCCGTCCGTGGTTCAGTCACTAAAGCTTTCTCTCTCCATCTTTAACCTTGCTTACTCCTTGTTCGCCACAGTTAGTCATTGTTGTTGTTGGAATGTCTGTCTGCAACACTACTGCAAACTCTCAGGCAATGGGTCACGATTCCTTTCAATAGTTTGGTCTTTTCCTTCCCATTATATATTTTCTTCCTTGTTGTAATGTTTTTGCTGACACTGAGCAACGTTGGTTCTACAGGTTCTAAGAGTTGCAGTGGGAGGTTTCTGCCATGATCATCTCGGTTCTATTCGGTAGGCTCTGCCTCTCCTCAATTTTTGTTGGTTCTTTGTCCGGTTCCTTCAACTCTGACATCCACTGGGTCTTGGTAGTCTTCTTTGGTTTGTAACTGTCAAACTCTTCCAAACCCTCACCTAGGGTTTCATCATTCTCGGTCGACGCGTGTTCTGCTATATTTGTATGTCGTGGTCGAAACTCTCTTCCAGGGTTTGTAGTCCAGAGTTTGGATGTCCACGGTTTTGTACGTATACAACCCAGTTCTATATTTCTATTCCACGACTGCTTGTGGTTCTGGAAATGAGAACAATTCAGAATGATGTAATAATATAAATTTTAATTTACCTGGGCTTGTCATGACTTTTATTCTCTGGTCTCATCGTTGGAACTGTTGTTATGTATTGTCGGTTTATTAATTGAAAGGTTTTGTGTCACTTTGTTGAATGTTGTAGATGTGTTGATGGTTCAGTAGAATAGTGATGGTTTCGTTCGGACTTAACTTCTTGGCTGGTAACGGTTCTGGTGTATGTTACTTCTAGTGTCATCTTTGTTCTCTGTTACAGGAAGACTGCAAACTCTTGTGTTATTTCTGCTCCTTAATATAGTTAATTGAATTGATTACTCTTCTCAGGACGCATAAAAGAAAAATACTATCTTGTAGATTTTGTAGTTAGTGGCTATATATTCAAACTGCTTTCAGTCGAACTTTAGTAAATGAAATTAGACACACAGATGGACAGAAATCTAGATTTCTTTGTTGTTATTTTTTTTATTAGAGTGTGAGTGGTCTCCAACTGAACCCCTCCATCATTTAGTCCTGTTACATTTATAGTTTTTTGTTCCAGTTAATAAAACCATACAATTGTTTTTTTTTAGTTAAACTTTTACAGTTATTTAGTTGTTGGTCATTTGTCCCACATTAAGATAGGATTTTCTTTCTATATACATTGTCATTTTCCCTTAAGAAAAACAAATAATCTTGAATTGTTAACAACAGACAAATTCTATTCCTAACTATTCAACTACCTTTAACTGGGTAAAAGAGAATAAAAGTAAAAGCCCTACCTACTTTCTTATCAACCAACATAAAGACTATTCAAAGTAAATTCAACTTTCCTATAACCTGGCAAAGACTTCACCCGATCATGGTGAGCTAGATGCTCCTGCATCAGGTTCCTGGGGAAAAAAGAAATCATGGCTCCGGCCCATGAGCTTCTCAACTGAAGTACCCGTTTGTTCGATCTGCCTGGCATCAAGCCACGAACTGTCCTCAACAGGATGGTTCTTCCACTTGACCAGGTATTGCAAATATTCTTTCTGCTGAGTTCGTTTAGCCACCTGAGTGTCGAGAATTCTCTCAATCTCGGGAGGTTGAATGTAAGGCATCTGTCTCTTCCAAGCTCCTCCTTCGTCCTAGGTGTTCCATGTGGGTCGCGTGGTTCCATCCTCATCCTTCTCCTCTGGGTCAGCCGTGTAGGGAAACAGGTATGCTACATTAAAGATAGGTGAAATGCCTATTCTGGGTGGCAACTTGATCTCATAGGCATTATACGAAAACTTCCAAAGGATTTTGCAGGGTCCTATCTTCTTGTACTTTAATTTATTGTACGTACCTTTACGAAAATGCTCCTTGTGCAAATGTGCGAGGACTTCGTCTCCTACATTGAACTATACCTCCCTTCTCTGCAAATATGCTTGCTATTTATACTTCAAGCTGCTATCCTACAATTTAATTTTCACCTATTCATGTAAATCCCTCATCGCGTTAGCGAAATCTTCACCATTTGCACTCCGCCTTTCTTGCAGTCCAAGATCCCGCAGTTCATGCACTCCATGAGGATGCATGCCATAAGGATTTGAAAAGGGCTCAAGCCTGTGCTGCGGTTAGGTGAATCGTTGTAAGCGAATTCTACCTACGCTAGCACTCGTTCCCACATCCGTGAATTCTCTCCCACTAGACTTCGTAGTAGATTCCCTAAACTCCTGTTACAACTTCTGTCTGTCCGTCCATCTGTAGATGGTAAGCAGAACCGTAACTCAACTGAGTATCCATTTTTTTCCATAGGGTACACCAAAAATGTCTCGTAAACTTCACATCCCTGTCCGATAGGATAGATTTGGGCAATTCGTGTAACCTGACAATCTCATTAAAAAACAAGTGGGCCACGTGGGTGGCATCATTGGTTTTCTTGCAAGGAATTAAATGTGCCATTTTTGAGAATCTGTCCACTACTACCATTACCGAATCGTATCCGCACTATGTCTTAGGTAGGCCTAAGACAAAGTCCAAGCTGACTGAGTCCCATGGTCTGCCTGGAACGGGTAACGGTGTATATAGTCTCGTGCTCTGACTGTGACCCTTTTCTAATTGGCACACTTTGCATCTAGCTACGAATCGCTGCGCATCCCTCTGCAACTTTGGCCAGAAGTAGAAATGTCTGAGCTGCTCGAGTGTTTTATCCATGCCAAAATGCCTGACCAAACCTCCGCTATGCTTTTCTCGAATAATATTCTCCCTCATCGAGCAATCAGGTATGCACAGTTGTCCTCCCTTAAACAACAACTTCTCCTACAAATTGTAGTCTAACCAAGGGATGTTATCCCTCACCAAGGGATTTTGGCATGCCTCATAGTCCTCCTTAAAGTCTGCATCTGTCTGGTACAAATCTCGTAAGTGCTCAAACCCCAGCACCTGCACAATGCTTTCCTGCAGCAGTAGAGCTTTCCTACTCAGCGCATCTGCTACTTTATTGGCTTTCCCGCTAATATATTTCAATACGAAATTGAAACTCTGCAGATACTCCACCCATTTGGCATGTTTGTGGTTTAGTTTGTGCTACTGCATTATGTACTGTAGTGCAGAATTATCTGTGAACAACACGAATTCGTTCCCCAATAGATAATGCCTCCAGTCTTTTAATGCCTGTATAACAGCATAGAACCCCTTACATACGATGAATATTTTTGCTAACATTCATTCAAATTTTCGCTGAAAAATGCTACAGGCTTATCCTCCTGGCTGAGTACAGCTCCAATTGTTGTCCCACTAACATCACAGTGAACCTGAAATAACTCCTTGAAATATGGTAATCTCAGGATCGGCCTCTTAGTAATCTTCTTCTTTAAAGACTGGAAACTTCTTTTCACTGCATCTGTCCACCGAAAAGGCTAGTTGGCCTTTTTAATAGTATCCAGCATTGGCGCACAAATCTCGCTAAAATTCCTTATGAACTTTCTATAGAAGCTTGCTAATCCGTGAAAGCTACGTACCTCAAATAAATTTTTCGGAGATGGCCAATTCACTATTGCTGCCATCTTCTCTGGATCCATCTTCAATTCATTCTTTGCTATTACAAACCCCAAATAATTCAATTCCTTCTGCAGAAAAGTACATTTCTTCAAGTTTATTAGCAGCTTTTTCTGTTGTAATTTCTCCAGCACCTTACGCACATGTTGAAGGTGTTCTTCTTTTGTCTTGTTGAAAATAAGTATGTCATACAAATAAACTATCACAAACTTCCCAATATACTCCTTCAGCACCTCATTCATTAGCCTCATGAATGTACTAGGTGCATTGCTCAACCCAAATGGCACGACCAGCCATTCGTACAGCCCCTCATATGTCTTAAAGGTGATCTTCCACTCGTCACCCTCTCGTATTCAAATATGATGGTACACGCTCTTCAAGTCTATCTTGGAGAAATATGCTACCCTGATTAAACAATCCATCATATCATCCATTCGTGGTAGCGGAAACCTGTACCGAATGGTGATCTTGTTGGTGGCCCTTGAGTTAGTGCACATCTGCCACTCTCCTCCCTTCTTAGGGGTGAGGACTGTTGGAACGACACAAGGGCTTAAGATTTCTCTTATCAATCCCTTGTCCACAGTTCTTGCACCTGCTTCCTGATTTCTTCATTGTCCTTGGTGCTCATTCGGTATGCCGCCTTGTTTGGCAAACTGGCTTGGGGTATGAAGTCAATATGATGACTTATGCTCCTTTTGGAGGGTAACTTGTCTGGCAAGTCATCTACAACTATGTCTGTAAACTCCTCCAACATTTGTTGGACCTCCATAGGTAATTCCTTTATCTTTGTATGCAATAACACTGTCCTAGCCTTCTTCACCACCGTGTAACCTATCTCACTGCCCTCGACCTGTCTTAAAAACTGTTTCCCACTAACCAGCAATGCTCTTGATTCATTGGTCTCAGCTGCCCCTTCTTCTTTTATGGGTACAAGCGTATGCTTGATTCCATCCTTCACAAATTTATAACAATTCGTCACTCCATCGTGTACCACTTTCCTATCGTACTGCCAAGGTCTGCCCAATAGTATGTGACATACATCCATTGGCATGATGTCACAGACAACTTTGTCCTTATATCTGCCTATTTGAAACTCCACCTCGCACTGTTCATCTACCAGTAACTGATGGCCTTTTTGCAGCCATGAAACTCTGTAGGGGTTGGGATGTTTCAAATGTTTCAATTCCAGTTTTTCTACCATCTTTGTAGACACTAAATTGTCAGTACTACCGTTGTCAATAATTAATTTACAACAGTTACCTCGTGATTTACAAACTGTTCTGAATAAAGCCTTCCGTTGTGTCTGGTCGGTGATCTCTTTGACTGGTTTTAACAACACTTTATGCAGCACTCAAGCTTCCCTTGTCTCTGGAACATTTTCCACTTCTTGGGGAGGTGCTGCTACTTCTTCTGGCTATGCCACGTATGCACCCCGCTATCCAGCTTGTTCTGCTTCTGGACACTCGAACGATCTATGTCCCCATTTATGTCATCGATAACATTGGTAACCAGCCCGTCTTCCTCGACCATTACCTCTACCCTGTTGGGATGACCTTCCACCTCTTGCACTATCACCTATGTCCGCTGATCTAGAAGCTCTGGAACTACTACCTTCCTCATTATTACTAGCAGTCCGCCCTCTTCCATAGGATTGGCCTTTCCCTCTGCTAGCTCCTCGTCCTCTCTTAGCGTTCTGTCTTCTGCTCATTTTCTCCTCAGCCTTCATCGTACTCTGATACGCTTCCTTAGTGTTATTCGGTGACAAAATATTGATTTCATCCAAAATATCCAACCTTAGTCCATTAACATACCTAGCCATCCTTTCCGCTGTATCTTCTGTATATCCAACCCACATATTCACTCGGTAGAACTCCTCCATATATTCCCTTACCGTAAATCCTTTCTATCTAAGATTTTGCACCTGTTTGTGCAACGTAATCTGATAGTCCTTTGGTAGAAATCTACCCTTTAACTTGGCCACCATCCTTGACTAGGTTTTGATCGACAGTTTGTTCAATCTTTTCCTCTTGTTCTCGACACTATCCCACCATAGAGCTCTGTGTCCTTTCAATTTCGTCGCAGCAAACCGAACTCTGCAGTCTTTGCTAATTTCCTCACACTCGAACTACTTATCCATCTCACTAATCCAATCCAGTAAAACTTCGATAGATAGGCTGCCATCATACATCGAAAGTTCTGGCTTGGGTTTACTACTTGCTACTAGAATAGACCTAAACAATGTTACTTCTGCAAATTCACCTTCTTGTCCATCTGATGTTGCTTCAGGTTCTTCCTCACTCTCATCCCCTATCTCCGGGTCTCTTCATCTACCTGCCTCTACTGCCTCCAAGCGAGCAGCAAGAATTCGAAGCTCCTCTCTCAATCCTCCCTCTGCCAATCTGCGAGCACCTCTATCACCTCGGCCATGACCTCGTCTTCCTATCTCCATATCCTCAATCAACTTAACCTGCTCTGATACCACTTTGGTTGCACCTAGCCCAACACCTTTATAAAACTGTAATAGGGTGATGATTTGTTATGTTTGACAAATGTATGGGACTGATTTTTGTAATGGTTGCATGGTTGATTAAATCATATGACAACGTTGACACATGTATGAAATGCAAAGGATATTTTATCTTACGGTTGGTTTGACATTTACTGAGTTCATAATGGGTAGTACTCGCTTGGGTAATGGCGCTTCTCGCTCATTCCTAGACTCTTCTCACTTGTTCGTTAGCTCCTTTGGTCATTTGCATAGTTTGTCAAGGGTTAGTTCCCCGAGCTCTGCAAGACTCAATATGAGGTTATGCTGTAAGTCGTGGGCGTTTCTGGTTACTTGTCGTTGTGTTCATGTTGGTATTTATTCCTCGGTCTGTGGTCTATTCTGGCTCATCCAATAGTGACTTAGGTAAGTTTTCTATTGAGCTTTGACTCCTCTCTGTCACGATGTCTACAAGCTGCCTTATATGAACTTTTGCACTGGTATTCTTATTACAGTTGGCATTTTCAATGGTGGCTTGTTCTCAGGTTTTCTCAATGCCTTCCTTTGGCTTCCAGTGCAACTCTCACGTATTTACTCCATCCCTGCTTCAATCACTAAAGCTTTCTCCCTCAATCTTTAACCTTGCTTGCTCCTTGTTCGCCACAGTTAGTCGTTGTTTTTGCTGGAATGTCTGTCTGTAACGCTACTGCAAACTCTCAGGTAATGGGTCGCTATTCCTTTCAATAGTTAGGTCTTTTCCTTCCCGTTCTGTATTTTCTTCCTTGTTGTAATGTTTTCACTGACACTGAGCAACGTTGGTTCTACAGGTTCTAAGATTTGCAATGATAGGTTTCCGCCATGCTCATCTCGGTTCTGTTCGGTAGGCTCTGCCTTTCCTCATTTTTTGTTGGTTCTTTGTCTGGTTCTTTCAACTCTGACATCCACTGGGTCCTGGTAGTCTTCTTTGGTTTGTAACTATCAAACTCTTCCAAACCCTCACCTAGGGTTTCATCATTCTTGGTCTATGCGTGTTCTGTTGTATTTGTATGGCGTGGTTGAAACCCTCTTCTAGGATTTGTAGTCCAGGGTTTGGACATCCACGGTTTTATACGTATACAACCGAGTTCTATATTTCTATTCCATGACTCCTTGTGGTTCTGGAAATGAGAAAACTTCAGAATGATGTAATAATATAAATTTTAATCTACTTGGGCTTGTCGTGACTTGTATTCTCCAGTCTTGTTGTTGGAACTGTTGTTATGTATTGTCGGTTTATTAATTGAAAATTTTTGTGTCACTTTGCCGAATGTTATAGACGTGTTGATGGTTCGGTAGAATAGTGAAGGTTTCATTCGGACTTGACTTCTTGGCCAGTAACGGTTCTAGTGTATGTTACTTCTGGTGTCGTCTTCATTCTCTATTACAGGAAGACTACAAACTCTTGTGTTGTTTCTGCTCCTTAATATAGTTAATTGAATTGATTACTCTTCTCAGGACACATAAAAGAAAAGGACTATCTTGTGGATTCTGTAGTTAGTGGCTATATATTCAAACTGCTTTCAGTCGAACTTTAGTAAATTAAATTAGACACATAGATGGATTGCAATCTTGATTTCTCTATTGTTATTTCTTTTATTAGAGTGCGAATGGTCTTCAACTGAACCCCTCCATCATTTAGTTCTGTTACATTTATAGTTTTCTGTTCTAGTTAATAAACCCGTACAATTGTTTTTTCAGTTAAAATTTTACAGTTATTTAGTTGTTGGTCATTTGTCCCACATTAAGATAGGATTTTCTTTTCAAATACATTGTCGTTTTCCCTTCAAAAAAACAAATTAATCTTGAATTGTTAACAACAGACAAACACTTATTCCTAACTGTTCAACTACCTTTAACTAGGTAAAAGAGAATAAAAGTAAAAACCCTACCTACTTTCCTGTCAACCAACATAAAGACTATTAAAAGTAAATTCAACTTTCCTGTGACCTGGCAGAGACTTCACCCGGTCATGGTGAGCTAGATGCTCCTGCATCAATTTCCCTATCATGATTAGCTTTCATGGTCGTCATATTTTCCTCTAAGCCTGATAACTTGCTTTGCATAAAATTGATTTATGTGTCATGATTAGTCTTCATGGCCTCAATTTCCTTAGCATGCTAATTTTGCATGATCTCCATCTCACTATTACATTCTTCCAGGTGGGTGCATAAAGTTCTCACATCATTGGCATAATTAGTTTGATTTATCTCCATATTTTTTACCAGCAGCATTAGTTCTTGTATAATTTGTTTCTGATCTTCCTTTTCATTGTCAACATTGGTTTTACAATTTGTCCCTACTTTTCCACTATCATGGATTTGATCTGCAATGGTACAAGTGGATGACACATTACTTTCATCGACAGTTGGACCTTTTATAATATTACTTTCATTCTTTTACACAATTTTAGGGGCACAAGGCAAGCTATTTGGATCGCCATATCTATCTTTAAAAGCATTAACAATGTCTTGTAAAGAAGTGAAAGAATCCTTCTGAAAATTGTTAAACCAATTCAAAGCATCACCCTCTAAATAAAGGACAAACAGATGCATTTTGACATCTTCATGATTATACTGAGGGGGTCTATAATATATGATCATTATACGAGTAAACAAGCCTAGATGCTTTTTAACAGCAACTTAATCACCACTTGAGCACAAAGGTAATTTACAAATGGCCACTTCTGGAATATCATGGAGATCATCAGTAAAATGACATGGTTTAAATGAATAATCCATGATGAACAACAAGGGACCAAATGGATATTAGAAAGAGATCTCTACTCAAGAAAATCAAGAGATGAAAGAAGTAGAGTCGCCACTTGAACAATGAATCTAATTCTAGGATCCAAAAAGCAACCAACAAGCAGATATGAGGGAGGCTTCTTGCTTGGGAAAAATAAAAGAAATGGAGTCGCCACCCAAACAAGAAATGAACTGAAGAGTAGTTATTGATCTGGCAAAATATAAGGTGATGAAAAGATCCAAATGATGTGTTACACAGTAAAATGTCACTGCCATCATGTCATTCTCCCTACTGTGCTATAAATCCACATTCACCCCACTCATGCTCTCTGAAATGGCTAAAAACCCTCTTTGCCTAAGTTAATTGAATCATCGCGTCTGTTCATTAAATAACTGCGCTGACCAGCGGAGGCTAGTGTAACTGATGCGTTGCCAGCGTGGAAGCACACATGTTTTCCGCGTTGGTCCAATTTCACGGACAGCGCACCCTCCGCTTGTACTATTGAGCACTGGCCAGACCTCTTCTATAATAGATCTGCGATGCCAGCGCGCCAGCCCAGTTTTGCACCCGCGCTGATCCTGTTTAGGCGAATTTGTTCTAACAGCCAACCTTCCAGATGACTCCAGACTTGGCTGTTAGCATTGTTGAGGTCTCCATCCTTTCTCTGGCATGTCTGTTCGACTGACCATCCACTTATCTTGGGGGAAAGCTCATCCTTTACCTATTCATGGAGACTCCTTCTCCTTTATAAGCCTCCTCCATTGCCCATGAGCAGCTAGTTTGGAACATATAGAATTTGTTTGAGGAATTCTTAGTGCATTAGTGCTGCTCTTTGTAGGCATTTGGTGTGTTATGTGAGGATTGCTTTGAGCTTGAGGAAGGTCATGAGCCTGTTGCCTTATATGTGAGAGAGAGACCTCTTTGACTTGGGAGATTTGCTTCAAAGGTGAATGCTTGGAAGACATGCTGGCTGGACCCTCTAGAGAAGGACTCAGCGTCAGGACTCCGGTTGTACCTTACTCTACTTTATGTTAATAAAGATAGATGACTACTCTTATGGTTCCATTTCCATCTGTTCAGTGAATGATTCATGCAAATTGTATCCTTCCTGACTGATAAATAGTTGTTGTTAGTAGATTTTACACTCTTGTTTGTTCTCTTTTGCTTGTTCAGGTGTTCATCCGCGAGGGTAGTGGAGAATTGTGATCGGTTGGAGCGAAGGAGCGAGAGGATTATCTCTTCGACAAACATAGCGTTGGAATCCAAGTAGGTTTTTCTCATCCACTTGTTAATTACAACTAGGAACCTGCGGTGTAGCATTGTTTGATTGTTGCTAGACCCCTGTTGGGCTAGTAGGGATCGCCTTTATCCGTAGAGGGGATTTACCTCTCCAACAGTTGGATTTGCCTAACAAACCTGGAAAGTTATCCTTATGGAATGATGAATTGTTTGAGGGACTTGGTGGCTTTTGGTGATCATGAATGGATAAGGTTAGGATAGGGTTGCTGGCATGAGATATTTATGCACTATTGAAACTCCTACAATACATACATTACTGGCATTTATCCATGAATCATACCAAACAAGGAAGATTTCTAATCAAGTTAAGAAAACAAAATTTCATTATTTAGTTTCCTAGTTCATGCATGGAAATATTTGTATAATATTATGAAACACCATGAGATCTAATACAAAGCTGAAGATATCAGAAATGACAATTGAAACCTATCCTTGAAAACTGAAAATATGCTGGCGTAAGTAGCAAAAAACCCTAAATTCCATAAGAAATCGGAATTCTGTCTTTTTGGGACTGAATAGGAGTTTTTCCTCAAACCATGGTCCCTGAAGGGAGGAGTGAGGCCAAATCCACTTTATATCAGCCTTTTTGGTATTCCTTAACCTCTATAAAGTATTGCTGAAGCTATGCACAAATGGAAGCAAACTAATTAAATTTACCACTACTTGCAATGACACAATGCTAAAATCAATTCAACACTTTATCTATGAATTAACCTAAACATAAAAGTACAAGAAGAGGAGCCTTTGCTACTAGGGTTAGGCCCTAACCCAAGAGCTTCAGCCCTCTAAGTCAACTTAGTGCTAGATCAAGGAAATGCTCATTCTCATTATCATATCAGAAAAATTACATAACAATGTTTTGCCACAAAGCTTGAACTAAAAAATGCTTAGTGCTCTTACATAAAAAATCTGAATCCTAATGAGGCTCTAGGCCTCCTTATTTATGCAATTGAAGTCTCCAACAACGTCCTTAAATATATGGAGGCTTGGCTCCCAAACTCAAGATGAAATGGCTCTTAATTGTCATTGGCTCGGCTGCCCATGATCTCCATGACTCGACTGCTTGCAACTCTGAGCTAGTGTGATTTGATTGAGGAATATTTGAATGAGTGAGGATTTAATGAGGAGAATATATCTCCTATAGTCTCTCCTTCTTGTCTCATCTGAGTTTCTACCCTTAATTAGCCAAAATTTCCATGATTTGCTCTCAAAAACTTGCAATCAATGCACATTAGACCACTAGGCATACATCTTACTTTTACTCATCTCATTAAGAAAAATATAATTAAAACATGTAAAGAATTATGAGAAGAGTTTATTTTAATAAGCTTGGAGGTGTATTAAGGTCCATATAGTTACCCAATGATGAATCTCATCACCTTCTTTGGAGGGAAACCTCTTTTGATCTCAACAAGTCAGGATCCCTCTTCCGTCTCATGAAATAAATAAACACCTATGCACAGTTCTTTGAAAAATGAAAAACAAAATAAATGAAAAAGAACAGAAATGATTCCTGTGAAGAGAGGTGAAGCAAGTAACTCTGTCAGGGTACTATCCGGGACTACTAGCAGCTGAGAAACACCAGAGATGAAACTAAAACTCTGGAAATCTATGTGTTTAGTCAATTTATTGTTATCTAAATTGCTAGTATTAATTGTCAACCCGGGGCTCGTAAGCTGATGAAGTGAGGGTGTACTATATGTACTTAAGTAACTTTCTTAGAGCTTTTGTTGTTTTTAGGGGGGTTGTTTGTGAGTGACTTATCTTCCTAAAATGGAATGATGATTATAGACAAATGAGTGCAAGTGTGTGAAAGTGATTTCTATATGAGTGAAAGTGTGTTTGATGGTGATTTCTAATTGTTTGTTGAACTTGTAAAGGAAAAGACTTGAAAAGAATGAATAAATCAAAATGACTTGAAGGTAAATTGCTTGAAAGTAAATGACCACAATCTAATGGCATTAGTCTCTATCCATACTGCTGCAAATAAAAGAAATAAGAAAATCACTTCAAGGATTGATATTAATGATAATCTCCTTCTAACGCTCCGTTTCTACTGCGTATTTGCAATAAAACATGATGAGAAGGGAGCTGAGAACAAATCCAAGAATTGATAAAGACTCTAATCTACTTTAATTGACAAATTGTAACACTACTAGACCTTTTCCAACATACTGCTCCTACATGTATGATTGTGTGTAAGCAAGTGGGAGAAAGTGTTAGTATCACAAGCCAAATCTACTTAAGTACAAGCTGCAATTAATCAATATTCTGTTCTCTTGAAAGATAAGCTATTCATGATAAAGAGAGCATAAACTAGTTAGCATCCAACTTGTAAAACTATGCTAAAGCTAATCTAGAAAAGAAACAGAGTAAAGAGGTCAGCATAATGAATAAGACAACTGCAACTACCATTAGACATTAAAGCAAATACACACACAAATCCCGGGCTAAAAGAAATCTGCAAGAAAATAACACTGATCAGCTTGAAAGAAAGGAAAGCAAATAAAAGGAACTATACATGCTTAAGGAAATAAACAAGTAAAGAAAATGATACTGCACATAAGATACTTTA
>APFE030788483.1:0-14613 GCA_000404065.3 Pinus taeda
AGAGGCTGGAATCTTGTATCTTGTAGAGAAGTGTTGTTGGTTTTTTGGTGAAACTTCATAGTGTTGGGTGATCTAAGCTTTATTTGAGGTGAAGAAGGGCTTTCTTGCTGGAGGATGATGTTGGGTCTGAACTATTAGTTGTAATACTCTTTCTATTCTTGATATTAATAAATCTATTCAAGTTTTCCTCCATATTCTTGTATGTTTGATTATATATGCATTTGTATGGTTAACACATATCTAGTCCTGTGTTATCTATGAATATAGATCTATGTTCTTTGATAGTAGTATGTTGCTTTGATTCCACAAATGCTCTTTGAAGCTAGGCAGACGAAGAAGAAGCGGCAAAGATCTATCAGGAAGGAGAGGAATCAAGTAAGGAACCAAGCACAAGACTAAGGTTGGTGTCCTTTGTTCCACTCTTATCTCTTTTAATAAAGGAAAACATAAGTAGTCTTTACTTGTTTGTTTCTAAGATAGCTACCAGTCTTAGTGGGAATAGAAATTCCGAGTGGACACTATTCCCGGTAACAAAATGGCAACTCCGCTGGGGAGCGAATAGATTGTTTGTTAGTCTATCTTTGTTTGTTTTATAAACTTACAAACGGAGCCTGAAGTCAAGCCAGCTAGCCTTCGAACTGCATTTGTTATACAAATGCAAAGTAGATCAATGATACTTCAGTCTATCTCTGGGTTTTGTTTATCAATTAAACAATTGATCTGCAAACGTTCTAATTTCCCTAAGTGGTGGCTCTAGTAACCTCCTTAGATCAACCCCTATGATTTACATTTACTAAACATCACTTACTCGGCCTAAATCCCTGAACTGAATTGCAAATTGTGAGCAAAAACTGGTTAAAAGTCTCACGCTAGTACCATCGCACCCTCCCTTCAAGGCAGTCTATATGCATCGCACTTTCCGTGTGCAGTAGGTGCGCTGCATACTAGATTCCCTGTGTGACAGGTGCGATGGTCAGGGAAGGTTAACTTTACCTTCAGAATTTGGTTTTTTCTTCACTATTTTCAGTTCTATTCAGGAGTTATGCTATCTGTGGTCAGTATATCTCTGTGAAAACCCCCTTCTCTTCCATCATTCCACCTCTATTATGCAAAGAACTGTAAGTGTTTTTATGTAGTTGTGCGCCATTTTCAGTTCTCTTTTGCAAAGAAGTAGCATAGTCGAACTGTCGTTTCTTAATCTGAAAGTGTCGTAAGTGTCGTTTTTAGTCATAGAAGAGAATCCCATTGTTCTTGATAGTCGACTGTAATGTTACTCTTGTATATGATTTGAATTAGTAGTTTTTAAAGTGTCAAAAAACAATTTTCCTTCCGAAATCGCAAAGTGTCGCCCTTATCTTCACTTCATTTTGAAAAGAAATTTGTTAAGTATTGTCGCTTTGAAAATAATTCAGATTTGCACTTAGCTTTCTTATCGTCATTTATACATTAAGAAGGCTAAAAACAAATACATGCATGTGCACTTGCATTTAGACTGCTTGGTTTGATTTAGGAGAGTGCATTTAGTGTGTGCTCTGTGCTCTTTGTTGAAAGACTCTCAACTTTCTTTCCTTAGTAGCTAGGATTTTCATTGCCAAAAGAAGATTAAACAATTTTTTATCATCTTAGACTGCATTTTAGGAATTGTATACACATCACGCGGTGAACCTGAAAGGCAAATTTTTAAACAAGATCAACTATAAAATAAATTTAATGAATCTAAAAACGCATAACATCTAGAAGGCTAGGCTAGAGACGTATTCTGGCGTCGTAAAACCTGGTAACTATTGTTTTCATTGTTGGTTGGGTGATTCCTCCACTCTGAGACAACATGTGCATGTACGGACTTGTGCTCCCATGTACCGTCGAGTATATATTGGGAGACCACAATAGGCCGCATCCTTTATCCTTAGGAAGCCGTGTCTGCCTCCCTATCAATCGCAATGCACTGAACACAGCATTCGGGAAGATTGACTACCGTACCGTAAAAAGTATTCTGCAGTTTTGTGATTGGTTTGGTAATCCCCTCTGCCTATATTTCCAGAGAAGTCTCTTTCATTCCTTTTTAGACTCCTTAAAAGAAAAGGTCCATTTGAGCACTTGTCACTTCAGGCTCATCAAAAATCGAAGGCAACTAGAGTCATCTTTTGTTTTTTCTCGACTCTTAAAAATTGAAAAAACAAGTTGTGTCAAAGCATCTAAAATTTATTTTAATCGGAATAACATCACAAATTCCCTCGTTGGTCTTTAGGTTGAGAAAAATGGAGTCTACCAACCAAGGATTTCCCCTTGGAGGAAATCCTAGTCCTTTCTCCTCTTGGGGAGATGTTGGTGCACCCCATATGGCCATATTGTCACTTCTAGGGTTGACGATTGGTTTGCCCGTATGGCTCTTCTCTACCTCCATCGTTCAGAATACCGTAATTCCTAAATAGTCAAGTTAGCAACTAGATGATACTAGAGTTGCCACCCAACCTTCTACTTCATCTGTTTCTGCCTCTCCTCCTTCCTCTTCGCTTGATAAAGCTGGTAAAGCTAAAGATCAAGTAACTGAGAAGAAGAAGAAGCGGAAAGAGAAAAAAGAAAAGAAGAAGAAAGAACCAAAAATGAAAGGGGGCAACCATGCACAATCCTCACACCGCACCATCTAAACCTAAATCTCCATGTGTCATTTGCAATGGAGACCACTAGCACTGAGATTGTCCTTACATCCCTCGGATTTTAAGGGACTAGTCTCCTCATTTGCACAATCTAGTGTCGTCAACCTCTGATGATCATGTTGAAAGCACACCATCAACCAGTGAAAGTGAAGTATTTGGACAGAAAAGGAATTGCAAATTTCCTTGTAAATTGTGTGAAGGTGTTGAAGCTCCGAAAATTGGGTCGACAATAAGGGGGATACCCACCCGGTCCGGACCTTGGTTGGCAGCTCCTTATCCGTTTGGTATAGCGGGTCTGACCGGGGATAACGGGACCAGTTTCCCGATATTGGGTGTGTGTGCGTGTGTATAGAGTTGAACTATGCTGATCTGAGAGTATTTTAAAGCTAATCTAAATCAGATTCTTTAACTTTACTCTATGCTATTGTATCTAATGAGAAACAACAAATCAAATCTATTCTAACCCGGGATTGTATGTCTTCCATTATGCGATCTAAAAAGATTTCGAATAATAACTGGTAATAAAGATCATTCAGATATCATAAGAAAAGAAACCATTTGAGATAAACTATTTTGCATAAGAAGTTAGGCAAAACAGTTGTGAATAACATATCGCATAATAAGCCATTCATATGTCACACATAAACAATATGACTTCACTGTACAAAAGTGCCAAATGATAACCCATATATTCATGCAGTAACATATAAACAACTGAAACTGTAAATTACTTAAAGAGTATAAGCAGACATTGCCAAGAGATAAAACTACCATTTATGACTAGTTCTACCCATAAGCCTCAAGCAAAACAATCTATTTATACTTGTTCTAAAATCTACCAAGAGTACAGAAGTGCAACATCAGTAGCAAATATCAAAATGCAAGTAAAGATAAATTTCGATCCATCCATTCATCAAAACCTCCTCTGAGGGTGCAGAAGTGCATGTTCTGAGGATAAGTTTTTGACAAATCTCCGAACCCCTCTCTAAATGCATGAGAAGGGTTAAAATACTACTTCCTAAATCTAATAATAGTGTTTTTACAAAATTGTAGGATACGGCTCTCAAACGACCGCCCTTTTTCTAATCTAAACAAAAAGAAATAGAAAACTACTAAAAATAAGTTATTTCTGGATCTAGTCTTTGAAATTGCAAGTGTTCAGCATGGATTTGAGAAGAGTCAGTTGGTCGACTTCTGCGCTGAGCTGGGCTGCGAAAACAGAATCTTTGAGAGCTAGAACCACTTTCTCTGCTGAGTTTGTGATGCATTTCACAATCATCCATTGACTGTGTGGCTTAACTAAGTATGCCCAATAGCACTCCCAATTCAACCTGTTCAAAGCTTGTATTGCCTTACCCTTTTCCTGCACTTTCTCTTTCCATTCTGCCTCTATTTGTGACTTGTTTGGTAGGTATCCCGGGGTGGTTTCTGTGATTAAGTTTGTTCTGTGTAAATTTTCATTTACACAGTCTATAAGGATACCAGCTTGTGTCGCTGCTGCCTCTACTACCTGTTTTTCTTGCTTGATTTGGTCGTCCCATTTGTTGAAGAGAAATTCTTTATGGCTTTCATTTATTCTAGGTGCATTTGCTCTTTTCGCTTCCTCTCCATTCTGCCAAGCTATATACTCTGTCACTTGTCTGTCAGCTTGGTCATAGTCACTTCGCAGATCTGTCACTCGATTGGTGAGTTTGTCGCTCAGCTCGCAATAGTGACTCCACTGCGATAATTTTCATCCCAACTCTTCCTGTTGCTGCAGAAGTTGCTCATTTAAACTAGTAGATTCTGAAACGAATTCGGAAAGCTTGGGCTCATCTTTATGTATTTCTTGTAAAGCGTGCAACTGCTTTCCTTTTTTGTCCAGGCTTTTTTGATAGCTTATCTGCATCTGCTGAAAATCTTCTTGTAGTTTCTCGAGTTGTTTGGACGCTTCATTGCTGGCATTGGCCTGTTGCAGTTGTTGTTGCAGTAGCTGTATATGGTTTTCTTGCTCCTTTAATAGTTGCTGCACTTTAGACACCTTGTCAATAGTCGCAGAAGCGTATGCTCCTACAATTTGAGACAATTTCATGAGATTCTCCGTGGGGTTGCTGTTAGGGTCTTTCCACAAAACGTCTAAATGTTCGGCATTCTGTGACAGCGTATTCTAAAGCTTTCTCTTTTTCCTTTGTCTTCTCACCACTGCTTTATGTTGAGGACTATAGAACATGTCCAGTGGGGGAATTTCTTCTACGCTAAGTAGGAGTTCGAGAGACGGAGCGATATGACCGTGTTCTGCTTCTGAGATGCTACCGACCACGGTTGAAACCATTTCTTGTGTTACTTGCACATTGCTTACAGGCGTTCTTGGGACCTGCCCTTTTGGGCTGATTAGCTCGTTGAATTTTTCCCACTCCTTATTGAGCTGTGTCGTGACGAGCGACGATGTAGTGACGGGAGGAGGGACATTTCTTGATGAGGAAGCGATAATTTGTGGTTGCAACATGGCACTTGACTAGGAAGTATCTCCGGCTACTTCTCCTACTTTCTCTTGGTCGCTCGCAGACTTCTTAGAGCATTCGGGTGTTCCTTGAACAACGTCAGATCTAGATTTGGAAGAACTGGAGTTTTCGCTGATGCTGACACTTGGAGTAGTCTCTCTGGTGAGCGGCTGAAGTTTTTCTAGAGGGATGCCGACTAGTCTTCTTTCTCTGAATGACGAAAATCTTTCGAGGTCGTCTGGGGACAACCTCGACTTAGCTTCTCGCAAAACTTCCTAGAATGAACTTTTATTTTGAAACAAGTCATCAAATAAATCTTTCTTTCCGGTGAACACTTTTATTCTGACACTTATAGTGAAATCATGGGCGACGTTATTTAGGTCAAAGGGTCGAGCGGGGAATTTAAACAATTGTAGGGATGTCACATTCCCTACTTCGGCAAAAGCATGTCCCACATCAAATAAAGAGAAGGCCCCACAAGCTACAGGAAGCTGAGGCCATATGGCCTTCTTCTTGTCTTTTAAATCTTTGGTTAGGCTGCCTTCCGAACAAGTCTGGTAGGCAATTTCCCTAGCCAAAAGCTTGTTGGGGACATACAGAGGTAGGACATGTGGAGGTATAGTGCTCCCAAACACTCTGATATAAGTGAACCATTCTTCACCGAACCATCTTGCGACGGGGAGAATGTCTATTTGCGTGTCGGGTGAGCACCTCGGGGGTTCTTCACCATAGATTATCCTATATAGGGGTAAAATGAGCCCATGGCAAATCTGATAGAAGTGAGGGGCGAACTGTGAATCCCATAGTACTTTGTGGTAAACATGAATAGGCGACCGGTCTTGGGTATTCCATTTCCAACCCATAGTTGGAAATTTAGATACATAGCAAATAGAATCCATAATGTAAGCAGATAGATAAAACGGAGGGTAGACCCTTTGTGACGAGGATCTCTTATTACGATAATTCATGACAGCAGTAAAAAAATTATCAGAACATATTTTGGCCCAATCCACGAGATCGGCATTTGTGGTAGCTTCTATGAGTGGTAGCCATTCAGCTGAAAACTTTTTTATTTTTGACATCCCAAATAGCCTACAGCCCATGGCTGCAGCAAAACAATATGGAGAGGTGAGAGAACTTGTGCTATACTTACCATTTTTATCCTTTTTCAGCGGCTCCTCTCTCCTGGTCCATTCTTTAGTGGTTTCTGCTAGATTTGGGTTCTCTGCTGCAAATTTCTGGACAAATTGCATGTTATAGGTCATCTGAGGCTCCGGAAGATGGTACATAAGCTTTAGGTCTTGCGCGGCGAATGATCCTATGAGCCCATGCCCTGGAGCCTTGAATTGTCTGCCTTGTAACTCTGCATTGTCGAGTATCTGTTTGATCATATTTGTATACGGCAATATCTTAGGTCTAGCTGCTATTCGATGGAGAAATGAACAAGCCAGCTCTTCTAAGGATGCCTCAGAAGAGTTTGGCGATCCCGCGGCGCTATCTGCCTTCGTTACGCTGGGGTTTTCCTCCTCTAGCAGCCTATACATGCCTTCCCAGGTTGAAATTCCAGCGTCTCTGTTGCATGCAGTGTCTATGTATAATGGCGCCATCTCTTTTGCCTTTTCTTTCGCCTCGGATCCTTGGGCATTAGTCTTCTTTCCCATTTGCTTCTGTGTTCGGCTTTTGAATGCTCTTATCTCCTAGTTCCTGCAGATTACAAGCGAGGTGGAAATGATTGATTGAGAAAGATGATGGGAGGGTTTTAAATGCAGACAATATACTAAATATGCCACCTTACGTGAAAACAATTCTTCAGCAAAGCACGCGTCCTAATTTCATTAAATAACTGACAACTAACCTACTTACTATCATTAAGAGCGCATGATTTGAAGTCAGGTTATGGTAAGTGGTCTATCTTTGAATGGCGTGCCTGAAAGATTTGCGGTTTAAATGATTTATGATTCGCTTTATGCTCTATCAAAGATCGTGCCATCGCAAGGTGCGCTTATCGCAAATCACTGGATCGCAGAATGTGTCATCGCGGCGATCGCAATGTCACAGGTCGCAACATCGCGGGTCGCAGGAGTTTGATGTTTGTTAAGTGTTGCCATTTCATTTCTGCGATGTGCGGTCATTGCGATCGGCGTTATCGTAGATCGGGAGATTGTGAGGTTTTTCCATATGGACACTACTTATTGCGACGCGACGTTATGCTTAACGTTTCGGGGGCCTTGCGCATTAATGCAATTTTTTAAAGACCTTTTCCCCATCGTAGACTTAGGTGGAAATATTTGGAAGACTGCTTTTAAGCCTGCGATGGTATCTTTATTTTGAAGAAGGGAAATTTGATTTCTTCTCAAAATTATACTAGGGGTCCCCTATTCATTTAGTATTTTGGGTAGATAGCTGAATGAAAAAAGTGGGGGGGTTGTTGCTGGCCACAACAATTGGTGATTCACTTGGGAGAACCAGTTATCTCTGACTTTCTTTTGGCGTTTTTCAAACTTCTAAAAATAATAAAAATTTTCTCAGAAAACTTAAACTTTATTATAGAAAGATGAAAATATTATACTTCAAACTATCAATGATATTTTGTTTCAACTCCTTTCCATTTACTTGTATTCTCAGCTTGTTCTTGCATTTACATCAGCCCTTACTTGGTCTTGAATAAAAAATTAAGATAAAGTCTTCTCTGTATAGTAGTCCTTTTTAAATATGCTTCTTTGTCGCAGGTAGAGCCTCTGCTGCCAGCAGGCGTCCATAGCCTCGATAGGGTTACCTATTAACCAGTAATGATCCTTTATCCTGCCTAAGAGCTTACAATTATTCAGAGAGAAACCCATTTTGACACTTTTTCTTTTTTATTCTCTAAAGAACAATGTCTTGGTTTGGTGGCCAAATTGTGACACATTCATTCACTAGATTTATACCTTTGTTGAACAAGCTGGCTCGTGATGAGACCACCTGTCTTTTGATTGCAACAATCTTAAGTCGTTTCCCTGTTTTGATGGACAGTTTTGGCAAAGTCAACAAGTTATAATATCTGTGATGATGATAAGTCAGCTCGTGATGAGACCTCTTATTCTTTGAGATATAGTGTTTTTATTGGATTGCTTCCCTGAATGCTGTGATTTCCTTTGGCAGGGAGGAAGTCAATTTTCTTTCCTTAAGAAAGTTCTGGATGACAATAATGACGCTTCTTTGGTAATCGCTGTTTCTACAGGGACTCCTCATCTTGTTATTGGTGCCTTTCATTGTACTGACATAAGACAATTACTTCGCTGAGATTATTTTCTTCAGTTTTTTGGAGTTGAAACTAATATCATATCTGGATTAAAGTTCTATTGATAATAAAGACCAAGCTTCAAAGTAAAATATTTGTCATTCATAAAAGTAGAAGTTCAAAATCCTGATAGAGAAAAATGTGCCTCTTTGTAAACGTCAAATGCTGTTTAACCAAAGCAAACTTTATTTATGGGAAAAACTAACGAAGTGAGAGGTAGACATTCCCTAAGGTCAGGTAGACAACAGGGATGATCTTCTTTCCTTATTTGGATTATCAACTACTCAAGTGTAAACCTAACTACTTAACTAAACTACTCCTACTCCTATTCTAATTTTACACAAAAATTTGACTAGGTGAAATGATATTTCCAATGAAGCCACTTTCTCATTTTTACTCCTATATGTGTGCAGCTTTCCAACGTTGGTGTTGAGAACAGAATTTTCTTTGGGATGTTAACGTTGGACACGGAATGAGAATGCATAATCCCAGTTGGAATTTTGTCCGAAATTTCTTTCTCGCAAAATCTTCCTTCCAACTGAGTATCTACTGGATCATAAAAGTAAAGATGAATTTCTGTTTTATCTTGATGATCCTGAAATGAAGGAAGTTCTGTACTTCCTTGACATAGCTTAGCTTTCCGCAATGGAAGCTCGTCTTTTGAGTGCTCTTTGGTAAGGCATTGGTTATACCAAAATAATCTATCAAAAAACTTAAAATTTACAACGCAATCTGATTTTGTACAAGGTGAGTGTAAGTGGGAATAATAATAAAAAAGGTTTTTTATACAAATAAAATTATAGTACAACTGGGATAAGTTTGTAAAATTTTGTTGTTCACAAGAACTGGCAAGGTCATGTGAAACAGAAGATAGACTATGATTATGAATAGGAATGGGGGTTTCTTCAAGGTATGAGTCATAGATTGGGAGATCGTCTTGATCAGCAAAATCAGGTGGATGATCTTTGGCCTCAAAATGAGGATTGAATGATATGTTTTCCGAATCAGAATATCTCTCATTTTTAGGGTTTTGATGAGTTACTTGAGATAAATCGATAAAATCGTTGTTGGCAAAGTAACCATCATGACAGATTTTACCAGTTTCCCTAGATTCTTCCTTTTGGTCATATAATTTCAGACAAGGAAATTCAAGTGTTCCTTGCTTGGAAACAATTGAGGGATGTTTTATAACTATCTATTTATCTTGAAAATCTAATGATGACTTATTTGACTTATCCTCTATGTTTTTTGAAATATCTTTAATGTTGAGAGGGGAAAAGTTATCATCATTAAAAACATCAGGGTAAAGAGAGAAGTGTGATTTTGAAGCAACGCTTTTAAGATTATCGTCATAGAAACATATCCGTTCATCAGATTCAATATAGACATCGGGTTTCATATCATACCTTTGTGTGCTGATATTTCCTGAAAGAAAAATATTTTGCTATTCTGACCTTGGCGTTTGATCAGTTGATTCGCGACGACGTCATCTGAATTCGTATCAAAGTCATCTGCTAGCTCCAAGGCAGGTTTCCCTCCATCGTCTTCACTTTTGTATTCCTGTACTAGAGTACGGATAACTCCTAGGCTCTGAGGGCTTCTTTCATTATGAGTGATTTGTATATTGAAATTGGAATTCTCGTTCATATTAGAAAGAAAAGAGACAAAACTTGGACTAATTTATGCTTGATTAGATATAGGAGGCAGGGAAGGTTCAGCATAATCTGGAGATTCTTCATCTATGAGTTCAGTCTCTGTATCGTATTTTAGACAATCAAAATGAAATCGCATATTAAAATCTCTAACAGATTCATCGTTCTCTCTGAGATGATCAATTTCATTGTATACCTAGTCATAGTCATAATAATCAAATTCAAGAATAAAAATTTTGGCGAATTGATCCCAGCTGTGGATCGATGCAACTAGGAGATTTCTACACCACTTTCTAGCTTCCGCCGTGAGTGTAAGAGTAAAAATCCTGCATAGAACACCTTCATCAATTCTTGGAATATCATAACCTGAAATTCTTTGAATAAATTGAAGGGCATGATTAAAAGCAGAAGAGTTATCCTTACCATTGAATTTTACCTGAGACAAGAGTCTTAACACTTCAAGTGGAGTGTTCGAAGAGGTAGGAACATGGATGCAGCTCCAAATGGGAAGTCTGTGAGCGGCCATCCAGATTCAAATGTTACGATTTGAAGATCATTCCAACAGACACTATGTTCAGGCCCTCCTTCTAGAGCGCAAAATATGTTGAAGCCCCGAAAATCGGGTCGACAACAAGGGGGATACCCACCCGGTCCGGACCTTGGTTGGCAGCTCCTTATCCGTTTGGTATAGCGGGCCCGACTAGGGATGGGACCAGTTTCCCGATCTTGGGTGTGTGTGTGTGTGTATAGAGTTGAACTGTGCTGATATGAGAGTATTTTAAAGCTAATCTAAATCGGATTCTTTAACTTTACTCTATGCTATTGTATCTAATGAGAAACAACAAATCAAATCTATTCTAACCCGGGATTGTATGTCTTCCATTATGTGATCTAAAAAGATTTCAAATAATAACTGGTAATAAAGATCATTCAGCTATCATAAGAAAAGAAACCATTTGAGATAAACTACTTTGCGTAGGAAGTTAAGCAAAATAGTTGTGAACATCATATCGCATAATAAGCCATTCATATATCACACATGAACCATATGACTCCACCGTACAAAAGTGCCAAATGATAACCCATATGTTCAGGCAATAACACATAAACAACTGAAACTGTAAATTACTTAAAGAGTATAAGCAGACATTGCCAAGAGATAAAAATACCATTAATGACTAGTTTTACCCATAAGCCTCAAGCAAAACAATCTATTTCTACTTGTTCTAAAATCTACCAAGAGTACAGAAGTGCAACATCAGTAGCAGATATCAAAATGCAAGTAAAGATAAATTTCGATCCATCCATTCATCAAAACCTCCTCTGAGGGTGCAGAAGTGCATGTTCTGAGGATCAGTTTTTGATAAATCTCTAGACCCTTCTCTAAATGCATGAGAAGGGTTAAAATACTACTTCTTAAACCTAATAATAGTTTTTTTACAAAATTGTAGGATACGGCTCTCAAATGACCACCCTTTTTCTAATCGAAACAAAAAGAAACAGCAAACTACTAAAAATAAGTTATCTCTGGATATGGTCTTTGAAATTGCAAGTGTTCAGCATGGATTTGAGAAGAGTCGGTTGGCCGACTTCTACGCTGAGCTGGGCTACAAAAATGGAATCTTTGAGAGCTGGCACCACTTTCTCTGCTGAGTTTGTGATGCATTTCACAGTCATCCATTGACTGTGTGGCTTAACTAAGTATGCCCAATATCACTCCCAATTCAACCTGTTCAAAGCTTGTATTGCCTTACCCTTTTCCTGTGCTTTCTCTTTCCATTCTGCCTCTATTTGTGACTTGTTTGGTAGGTATTCTGGGGCGGTTTCTGTGATTAAGTTTGCTCTGTGTAAATTTTCATTTACACAGTCTATAAGGATACCAGCCTCTGTTGCCGCTGCCTGTTTTGCCTGCTTGATTTGGTTGTCCCATTTGTTGAAGAGCAATTCTTTATGGCTTTCATTTATTCTAGGTGCATTTGCTCTTTTCGCTTCCTCTCCATCCTGCCAAGCTATATACTATGTCACTTGTCTGTTGGCTTGGTCGTAGTCACTTCGCAGATCTGTCACTTGATTGGTGAGTTTGTCGCTCAGCTCGCAATAGTGACTCCACTGCGATAATTTTCATCCCAACTCTTCCTGTTGCTGCACAAGTTGCCCATTTAAACTAGTAGATTCTGAAACGAATCCGGAAATCTTGGGCTCGTCTTTATGTATTTCTTGTAAAGCGTGCAACTGCTTTCCTTTTTCGTCTAGGATTTTCTGATAGCTTATCTGCATCTGCTGAAAATCTTCTTGTAGTTTCTCGAGTTGTTTGGACGCTTCATTGCTCACATTGGCCTGTTGCAGTTGTCGTTGCAGTAGTTGTATATGGTTTTCTTGCTCCTTTAATAGTTGCTGCACTTCAGACGCCTTGTCGATAGTCGTAGAAGTGTATGCTCCTGCAATTTGAGACAATTTTTTGAGATTCTACGTGGGGTTGCTGTTAGGGTCTTTCCACAAGACGTCTAAATGTTCGGCATTCTGTGACAGCGTATTCTCTAGCTTTCTCTTTTTTCTTTGTCTTCTCACCACTCATTTATGCTGAGGACTATAGAACACGTCCAGTGGGGGAATTTCATCTACGCTAAGTAGGAGTTCGGGAGACGGAGCGATATGACCGTGTTCTGCTTACAGGCGTTACTTGCACATTTCTTAGAGGCGTTCTTGGGACCTGCCCTTCAGGGCTGATTTTCTCGTTGAAGTTTTCCCACTCCTTATCGAGCTGTGTCGTGACGAGCGACGATGTAGTGACGAGAGGAGGGACATTTCTTGATGAGGAAGCGATAATTTGTGGTTGCAACATGGCACTTGACTGGGCAGTATCTCTGGCTGCTTCTCCTACTTTCCCTTCGTCGCTCGCAGACTTCTTAGAGCGTTCGGGTGTTCCTTGAACGACGTCAGATCTAGATTTGGAAGAACTGGAGTTTCCGCTGAGGCTGACACTTGGAGTAGGCTCTCTGGTGAGCGGCTGAAGCTTTTCTAGAGGGATGCCGGCTAGTCTTCTTTCTCTGAATGACGAAAATCTTTCGAGGTCATCTGGGGACAACCTCAACTTAGCTTCTCGCAAAACTTCTTGGAATGAAATTTTATTTTGAAACAAGTCATCAAATAAATATTTCTTTCTGGTGAACACTTTTATTCTGACACTTATAGTGAAATCATGGGCGACAATTATTTAGGTCAAAAGGTCGAGCGGGGAATTTAAACAATTGTAGGGACGTCACATTCCTTACTTCGTCAAAAGCATGTCTGATATCAAATAATGAGAAGGCCCCACAAGCTACAGGAAACTGAGGCCATATGGTCTTCTTCTTGTCTTTTAACTCTTTGGTTAGGCCGCCTTCAGAGCAAGTCTGATAGGCAATTTCTCTGGCCAAAAGCTTGTCGGGGACATACAGGGGTAGGACATGTGGAGGTATAGTGCTCCCAAACACTCTGATATAAGTGAACCGTTCTCCCCCGAACCATCTTGCGACGCGGATGATGTCTATTTGCGCTTCGGGTGAGCACCTCGGGGGTTCTTCAACATATATCATCCTATATAGGGGTAAAATGAGCCCATGGCAAATTTGATAAAGGTGAGGGGTGAACTGTGAATCCCATAGTACTTTGTGGTAAACATGAATAGGCGACGGGTCTTGGGTAGTCCATTTCCAACCCATAATTGGAAACTTAGATACATAGAAAATAGAATCCATAATGTAAGCAGATAGATAAAACGGAGGGTAGACCCTTTGTGACGAGGATCTCTTATTACGATAATTCATGACCCCATTTATGGCACTTTATGGGTATCAACCACCATCCATCACAACATATTTAAGAGAAAATTCTAAGGTTCAAGCAGTGGAACATCACATCAAACATCAACAACAATTCCTCCAACTCTTAAAGGATAACCTCGTGTTGGCACAAAATAGAATGAAACAACAGGCAGATCAACATCGTAGTGAAATAAGTTTTGATGTAGGTGATTAGGTATTCTTAAGGCTACAACCATATAAGAAAATGTCCCTCAGGTAAGCTAAGAAGGATAATAAATTATCACCAAAGTAGTATGGTCCGTACAAGGTGTTCCAAAACATTGGTACTATGGCATACAAATTAGAGCTTCATGCAGCTTCTCGATTGCACCCAATTTTCCATGTTTCATTTTTAAACAAGGTTATAGGAGATAAGCTCCCAGTTCAAACAATATTTCAAGAACTTGATGAGGAAGGAAAAATTATATTGGAACTAGAAGCAGTCACAGAAACAAGAAATCGACAACTATGAAATCGATCAATTTCAGAGTATCTTATCAAGTGGAAGAACTTATCTGCTGAAGATTCCACATGGGAGGATGAGAATTCTATACAGAGGCATCCAGAACTACTCAAGCATTGAGGAAAACACTTTTTTGAAGGAGAGGGGCATGTTGGGTCCCTATAATACTAGTGATTACCCCATTACTATTGTAGTTGTACCACTTATTAATATTGTTGTGCCCCTATTGTCCCCATATT
>APFE030788495.1:0-11288 GCA_000404065.3 Pinus taeda
CTCTCTCAAATTTTTTGTATAGTTCAATTGGTTCAAAGCTATTTTAAGAGAGTAGAGGTCTTGGGTTCAAATCTCCATTTTGTGGGGGCGTTTTTTTTCATTCCCGCACATTCGCGCACTTTGCCGGCAACTTCAACAATTTTTTTCAAAAAGCCATAACTTCTTCATCCGGAAGCCTTTTTCAGAGCCGTTTTTTTTAAAACAACCTAATTTTTCAAGATCTATCCATTGGAACACTTACTTTCAGCATCTTCAGCTTCAGTTTTTTTTTAAAAATGGAAAGTTCATGCCAAGTCATTCTTGACAGCACTAACTACTTCCAATGGGCATCATACATGGAAGATTTACTTAGAAGTAAAGGTCTCTACAGAATAGCCACGGGCCAAGAGAAGAAACCAACAGATGAAGACAAGGTTCCAAAATGGGAAAATAGACAAGATCAAGCACGTGGTTTGATAGGGATGTCTATTTCTTCTGATCTTAGATTTCATATTGCAGATCTTGATACTCCTGATGCAGCATTAAAACAAATCACTAAAGTTTTTGGGATTAAAAATGAAATTAGAGCCCATCAACTTGAAAATGAGTTGCTTACATTGGATCCTAATAATTTTTCTTGCATTGAAGATTTCTTGTCCAAATTCAAGACCCTTAGATATTTCTTGGAAGGTGTTAAGATTAAGAAAGAAGATAGTAACCTTATTTATTCCATCCTTACTAAGTTGGGACCAGCCTACTCTGTATTTGTTTCCACCTTCCATTCTACAAGGGAAGCTTTCATTTGTCAAGGAAAAGACTACAAAGCCCCTTCCTTTGACTCTTTTTGTGATTCTTTAATAAGAGAACAAGAAAAACTCTTACACCTTGGTCTTCTTAATCTTGGAAACTCTTCCAAGAAAGCGTTAGCCGCCCAACAGCAACCAAATTTAAAGAATCCTAAGAAGTCATATCCAAAAAAGAATGGTCCTAAACCAAACAAGGGTCCTAACCAAACTCAGTCTCAAAATGAAAGATCATTTCAGCAAAATGATAAGACCAATAAAAACAAATGGAAGAAGACTGATAGACATTGTAACTTTTGTAATCGAGATGGCCACTTAGAATCTAAATGCTTTAAGAAGATGGAAGCCTTGGAAGCCGCAATGAAGAAACAAACATCCATGTGGAGCATTCTTCTACTTCAACTTCAACTTCATCTTCAGGAATGGCACTTTCTGCATGTCGTTGTCAATCATCTCAGTCTGGTTATGCATTAAATGTATTTTCTTCTTCTCATTCTCATGAGTGGCTCATTGATTCTGGAGCCTCTTATCACATGGCCAAAAACAAAGCCATGTTTTCTTCTTTACATGATTGTAACACAAAAAATATATATGTTGGTGATGATAGATCTCTTAATGTTGTAGGGACTGGAACTGTTCATCTAGACAATGGTCAGTTTAATGATGTATTATGTGTTCCAACCTTATCCAGCAACCTTCTATCTGTATATCAGATAACTCATGCAGGTGAAGGTAAAATTGTTGAATTTTCACCTCATGATGTTGTAATCAAGGATCTAAGAGATCCTAAACAGATTCTAGCTACTGGTATTGCTGATGATTCCACAAGGTTGTATAAGTTTCACAACTTTGGGTCATCAAATCTTCCCTCAGTTTTTGTTGCTCATAATGATGAAGTGAGCAAACTTTGGCATGAGCGATTTGGTCACTTAAACTATCGCTCCCTTCAGCATCTATGTAAAGAAAATATGGTGACAGGTCTTCGTATGGTATCTTGCAGAGATGGTGTTTGTTCCGGATGTGTACTCGGAAAACCTCATCGGGATAGTTTTGAAAAACGTGCCTCTTGGCACGCCTCAGCCCCTTTACAGCTTGTGCACAGTGATTTGTGTGGTCCACTTCCTTTTGCTTCATTCTCTGGCTGCAAGTATTTCTTAACTTTCATTGATGATTTCTCCAGACGCACTTGGGTATACTTCTTAAAACTCAAGAGCGAAGTATTTAACACATTTTTGGCCTTCAAAGCCTTTGTTGAAAAACAATCTGGACATCAAATTCTTAAGCTAAGAACTGATAATGGTGGAGAATATGTTAAAAACACATTCATCAACTTTTGCACCGAAAATGGAATTCAAATGCAACATACTGTTCCATACACTCCACAACAAAATGGTGTAGCTGAAAGGAAAAATCGCACCTTAAAGGAAAAGGCTAATTGTATGCTGCAATCTAAAGGACTCAGTCTTAGTTTTTGGGCCGAAGCAATTAATTGTGCAAATTATATAATAAATCGCACTCCTACTAAGGTTCTAAAGAATATCACTCCAGAAGAAGCTTGGAGTTCCATTAAACCAGATGTAAGTCACTTTCGTATTTTTGGAAGTGAAGCATGGGCCCATATTCCAGATGAAAAGCATAAACCTTTAGAACCTAAGAGTGAGAAATGTACTTTTGTTGGATATTCTGAAGATGTAAAAGGTTATAGACTTATTCCATTTAAGTCCAAAAATGTTATCATTAGAAGAGATGTAAAATTTGATGAAAATAAATCGGCCTGCGAGCCTAGTCCGGCGGATGTGCCACCTCTTCCTATCTCTTCTACTTTTGAAAACATTTCTTTTTCAGATGATGAAAGTGAGGATGACAATCCTCCCCCACCTTCTCAGGATCCTCAACTTCCAAGATGGGTCCGTACTACTCGGATGTAGCAGGTGATCTTTCCGGTGATCCTACAGATCAGCGACGTACACGTTCTCAGTTTGAAAGAGCCTCTTCTTTACTGGCTCAAGCTCCAGTAAATCATGATCCTGAAACTTTTGCAGAAGCTTCAGGCCATCCACATTGGGAAGCAGCTATGAATGAAGAATATCATTCATTGTTGGCAAATGATACATGGGATCTTGTTCCTCTACCAAAGGGACGCAAACTTGTTAGATGTAAATGGGTTTACAGAACCAAGTATGGACCAGATGGGAAAGTTGATAAACATAAAGCTCGTCTTGTTGCTAAGGGCTTTTCACAGGTTGAAGGCATTGACTACACTGAAACCTTCTCCCCTGTTGCCAAAATGAACTCTATCCGCCTTGTTCTTTCCCTTGCTGCCTCTTTAAAATGGGAAGTCCATCAGATGGATGTTAAATCTGCCTTCTTGCATGGGGACTTGCATGAAGAAATCTATATGGAACAACCCATTGGCTTCATCCAAACAGACTCCAGCCTTGTATGTCGACTTAAGAAATCTCTTTATGGTCTCAAGCAAGCTCCTCGGGCTTGGTATGCCAAAATGGATAGCTTTCTTTTAGAATCTGGCTTTTCTAGGTGTTATTCTGACAATACTGTCTACACCAAGAAAGTGGGCAACTCTCTTATCATCCTTGTTCTTTATGTTGATGATCTTATTCTTACTGGTAGTGATCCCAACCTTATAAACCATGTGAAGTCCAGCCTAAAAAGAAATTTGAAATGACAGACTTAGGACACTTACACTATTTTCTCGGTCTTCAAGTCTTGCAATCCAAGGAGGGTATTTCCCTTTCCCAGTCCAAGTATGCTTGTGATATTCTTCGTCATTTTCACATGGAAGAGTGTAAGCCAGCTCCTTCTCCCTTTCAGTCTGGAGTCAAACTTTCAGTCTCTTGTACTTCTCCTGAAGTTGATGCTACCTTATACCGTCAGCTTGTAGGAAAACTCTTGTATTTAACCATACTCGTCCTGACCTTTCCTTTGCTGTTGGCCTTGTTGCTCGTTTATGCAAAACCCCCGTGAAATTCATTGGAAAGCAGCTAAAGCTAAAAGAATACTTCGTTATGTTCGAGGTACAATACAGTTTGGGATTCATTACAGTGCCAAAGCAACTCCTCTATTAGTTGGTTTCAGTGATTCTGATTGGGCTGGTGACCCTGATGATCGGAAGTCTACTGTCGGTTATGTCTTCACTCTTGGTTCATGGACCTAATTACATGGGCTTGTAAGAAACAGGCTCCATTTTAATCTTTCGTCCAGCAGAAGTAAGAGTATCGTGGTGCCGTGGAAGCTAGTAAGGAAGCCTTGTGGCGCTTCGTCAAGATCCTATCAGAATTTGGCTTTGAGCAGCAGCATCCGACTACGACTTTTGGGTGTGATAATCACAGTGCCCAATTTTATTTTTTTTTTTTTTTTTTTTTTTTTTTTTTTTTCAGCTTTGCAAAGACTCAGTTCAGCATCAGCGCAAGCAAACACATGAATACCACTATGCACTTCATCAGAAAGCTCATTCATGACCATGTTCTTGAAGTGCAATATTGTTCAACAGATGATCAGGTTTGCAGACATCTTCACAAAGGCTCTCACAGAGGCGAAGTTCACTAAACTTCGATATATGCTTGGAGTTCAGGAAGTTGTCACTAAGGGGGGATAGGCTCTAGTGCCTTCTTCCTTCTCCTATTGTGTCATATTTGTAAATCCTTCAATCCTATCCCAAGTTGTTCTTAAGGGGGGATGTTAGGATATTCCGACACATAGGAATAGTTAAGTTCACTTGGTCTAGTATAGAGTTAGGTAAAGTGTGTTCTTTACGATGTACATTTGTAACTTACAATCCGACGGTCACGATATGTAGTGATCCGACGGTTCATTCTCTCCTCGGTATTACCGACACTTGATCCGTGGCTTGACACCCGATTGGTCCATGAATTCTATTTAAAGCGCATGGAGGGTCATTTGTAGGTTAACCGTGCATGAGAGAAGCTTATGTAAATTTTCATTCTTTTATTAATAAATTGCCTGTAGTAGCCACGTTGACGCAGGCCGTGGACTGTTTCCCTCTCTGAGGGTTTTAACCACGTCAAAATACTGGTGTATTGATCTGTGATCTGTTTGTGAGCGGTGTCCTTTTGGTGTTCTGTCTGAGGAACTTACCCTGTAAATTCTTACACATTCGTGTAATATAAATGAGGTTTCCCCCTTCAAGAGGTTTATTTTGAAGTCGTTGATCTATATTTTCTTCTATTTTGTGGGTTGGTTGCATAACATTTGGTATTAGAGCTTTGGATTCTAGGTTTTCACTGCTTCAAACATGTCATAATGGAATTTTCACTATAACTTTGTTTCTATGAAGTTTTAGAATCTAAAATTAAAACCCATTTGATTCGGAATCTTGATGAACCTCGAGTCCTAATTAAATATCTCGTCTTGATATATTTTCAGAGATATGATCCAAGGAAGTTAGGGTTTTTGTAGTATCCCGAATTATATCTCAAATAGGCGACCAGGGGAAAATCATCTTACCTTTCTCTCTGAGCATCAGATTGAAATTTCATAAAAATTTATAGAAATAGGATATACTTAGTTTTTTTTGTACCGTTTCTAGGTCCAAAGGTCAAAACAGTGACACGTGGCACTTCATACAAGTTCACTCTACTGAATTTGACTATAATTATGTCATCGTGGGATATTTGGAGTAATTACGTCTTGGAGAATCTAATCTTGATAAGACTTGTGGGGTTGGAAATAAGACTAAGATGGCTATGACAGGACGAAGTTTCTGACCTTGGAGATCCAAAATTACAGAGATACAATAGATTCAATATCAAGGTCCTAAAAAGATAAAAAAAGGTGTGTAGTCTTTTTAAAATTTTGCATAAGTTTGGTTTGAAAAATTAGTTTGAAGTAATTCAAAGGGCATAGTGAAGCATAAGAAATAAAATGAAAACAACTAGTAAGCAACCTAAAATATCTACCATGACTCATGAAGAAGAGGAAGAAATGCAACATGATATATCAAAATTATGAGACCAATTGCAACAAATTTCACTCTCACAAAAAGTAACAGGGCCTAAGATGGATGGTTTAAAGAAAGGTGTAGAAGCTAAGATGAATGGAGTGGAAGATAAGATTAATGTTGCAGAATCTAGTATGGATGGTTTATTACTAAACATTGAATATTTGAATAAAGACATGGAAGGTCTGAAAGGAGGTTTGGAAACGTTGCTTGAAGAAATGCTTCCTAATGGCAAAAAGGTAGTAGAGGAAACTCATGATGAGAACAAAAGAAACGTTAATCATGATTCCAGAGAATCTAATGTTGGATTGAAGACCCACCATGTTTCAAATATTGATATGAGGAACTTTGATGGCAAGGATCCCGTAACATGGATACTACAGATGGAGCAATATTTCAATCTCCATAATGTGTGAAACACAGAAAAGGTACGCATTGAAACTTTATATTTAAAACCCAATCAATTTTTATGGTATCGATGGATTTTCTCTTGTAAACAAATTTTCACTTGGACAATTTTTATGGAGGAAATGATAGAACATTATGAGGATACAAAAAGAAACACCTTCTTTAGCCAATTGATAAATCTCAAACCAAAGGGTTCAATGGTGGAGCACATTGAGGAAGTCCAAAAATTGAATATAAGGGTAAAAGATATTCCAGAGGATCATAGAATTGATATGTTCATATGAACTTTAAAGGATAACATCCAACATGAGGTTCGCCTTTGGGAACCTGATTCATTGAAGAAGGCATTCACGTTGGAAAGAAAAATTGAAAGAAAAATTATGGCAACAAGGAAGCCTACCACTCACAAGTATAAAGAGGGAAGTGTTTCTTCCCCTAGCCTTCCACAACTTACTAGGTTTACACCACAACAATTCGAAGAAAAAATAGCAAAAGGGATTTGTTACAATTGTGATATAAAATACACTAAAGGTCATAAGTGTACTGAGAAGACATTATTTTACATAGATTGTGAAGAGGAGGAAGAAAAGGAACAAGAAACATCAAAAGAAGAAGATATACATTAGGAACCAAACCTGGAGAAATAAGAAATGAAACCAACCATATCTTGTAATGCATTATCAAGAATTACCACTCCTAAAACTCTCAAGTTAGAATGACATTTCAAGAAGAAAAAGCTAATAGTGTTGATTGATTCGGGTACTACCCATAATTTTATTCATTGTAAGATAGTCAAGAATTGCATTTCTTCCTATATCCAGCACCTGAGTGTCAAGTGATGGGTGCAAATGGAGGAACCATAAATTTCTCTAGAAAGTTCCATAATATCAAGCTATCCATGGGAGAATTGTAATGAATAGTTCAATGATTTCCATTCGAATGGGCGGTGTTGATGTTGTACTAGGAGTCCAATGGCTACAATCTTTGGGTACGATAGCTTTTAATTTTCAAGAACTTTATTGATTTTTTTTGGGAAGGAAATGAAGTTGAATTAAGGGATATCACAGGGAAATCGAGAAAGATAATCAGCTTTAACATCATGACAAAGCTTCTAAATAAAGAACAACAAGGCACAATTTCACAATTATGTTCACTAGAGGTTCACACTTCGAAATCATCTGTTTCTCCAGATCTCCAGAAAGGACAATCATTCCAAGGTATTTGAGAATCACAAAGGCCTCCCACCTATTCGTGATCATGGTCATCCTATTCATTTGATTCCAAGAAGTGTTCCCAAACATTAGACCTAATAGTTATTCATATGCCCAAAAGAGTGAAATTGAATGTATGGTTGCAAAAATGCTAGAGGTTGGTATAATTCAACCTAGTCAAAGTCCTTTCTCTACTCTAGAGGTATTGGTACACAAGAAGGATGGATCATGATGCATGTGTCCGATTATAGGGAGCTCAAAAAGCTTACTATTAAAGATTAATTTCACATTTCTGTCATTGATGAATTATTGGATGAATTACATGGACCAATTTACTTAACCAGGTTGGATCTTCATTTAGGATATCATCAAAATAGAATGAAGGCTGAAGAAATTCCAAAAACAACATTTTTAACTCATGAGGGTCATTATGAATTTTTGGTCATGCCCTTTGGCCTTACCAATGCACCTTCTACATTTCAAGGTTTGATGAATTCCATTTTCAAACCATTCCATAGAAAATTTGTGTTAGTATTTTTTGATGATATACTAATCTACAGGAAGTCTTGGAAGGATCATGTTCAACATGTTGATAGGGTGCTCAAACTATTGGAGGAGAAACAATTATAAGTAAAATCTCCAAATGTTTCTTTGGAGTACAAGAGGTGGAATATTTGGGTCATATTGTATCTCATGAAGGTGTTAAGGTAGACACTAGAAAAATTAAATCCATTAAGGAATGGAAAATTCCCACATCCATAAAGCATTTGCAAGGATTTCTCAGGTCTGTAGGGTATTATCGCAATATTTTTAAGAATTATGGGAGAATAGCAGCACCACTAACAAGATTACTAAAGAAAGATGCATTTTCTTGGATTTCATAAGAAACAAACACCTTTGAACATATTAAAGAGGTAATGTGCCAAGCACCAGTCTTAGCTACGCCGGACTTTACAAAAACCTTTATTGTGGAATGTGGTTCCTCAGAAAATTGAATTGGTGTTGTTTCAATGCAAGAATAAACACCCATTGCTTTTGAAAGTTGTCCAATCATAAGAAAGTATTTTTCACAAAGCTATTTATGAGAAGGAAATGTTGGAAATACTACATGCACTTAAGAAATGGCGACCTTACCTAATGGGAAAACACTTCAAGGTAAAAAAGGATCATGATAGTCTTAAGTACCTTTTAGAACAAATATTATCTTTAGAAAACCAACAAAAATGCGTCACAAAGATGTCGGGTTATGACTTTGAAATTATCTACAAAAAAAGGAAGAAAAATGTTGTTGCATATGCACTCTCAAGAAAGGATGAGGTTGTGGAAGCATTTTTTGTGCCATTTATGTTATCCAACCAGATTGGATAAACGAAGCAAGGGATGAATGGAAGAATAATGAATAAATGTGGGAACTCATTCAAAAGTTGCAACAACATCCCATTACATCTGATACATTTAGTTGGAAAAATTATTTGTTATGGTACGAAGATCACTTGTACCTCTGTAAGAATTCCCAACTGAAGCAAAAAAGTCTTCTAGAACTGAAAAAATATCCTTTAGGATGGAACTTAGGATTCTTAAAAACTTACCATAGTGTTAAGAAAAGTTTTTTTTGGGATGGCCTTAAATCTGATATTCAAAATTTTGTGGCAGAACGTTTGGTTTTCCATCAAAATAAAGTTGAGACAATTAAGACCCGAGGTATGTTACAACCTTTATCCATTCCAAGTCAAAAATAGGAGGAGGATTCCATGGATTTTATCACACGTTTACCCAATTATGAAGGAAAGAGTGTCATCATGGTGTTTTTTGATAGACTTACCAAGTATGCACATGTTTGCACATTATCTCATCCATTTAAATCCAATGTAGTTGCAAATGCATTTATGGAAACATTTCAAAAGCTACATGGAAAGCTAATGATTATTGTAAGTGATAGAGATCCCATTTTTACTGGAAACTTTTGAACAAAATTATTTTCTTGTCTGGGTATTCAGTTCGCTCATAACTCATCTTATCATCCTCAATCTGATGCGAAAACTGAGATAGTGAACAAATGTTTGGAAGGATATCTTCGTTGCTTTTTATCTGATAAAAATACACAATGGGTCAGCGATTGCCTCTCACTGGTTGGTGGTATAACACTTCCTTCCATACTGCAGCAAAAATGACTGCATTTATGGCACTTTATTGATATCATACACTGTCCATCACATCATCCTTAAAATAAAATTCTAAGGTTGAAGCAGTGGAAGATCACATCAAGCATCAAGAATAAAATGAAACAATAGGTAGATCAAAATCGTAGAGAAAGAATTTTTGATGTAGGTGATTGGGTATTTATACGAATACAACCTTACAAACAAATGTCCCTCAAGCAAGCTAAGAAGGATAATAAATTATCACCAAATTATTATGGTACGTCCAAGGTGTTACAAAAGATTGGTACTATGGCATACAAATTGGAGCTTCCTGCATCTTCCCGAGTACACCGAGTTTTACATGTTTCATGCTTAAGGAAGGTTATAGGTTAGAAGATACTTGTTTAAACAAGATTACTAGAACTTTACAAGGAAGGAAAAATCATATTGGAACCTGAAGCAGTCACAAAAACAAGAAATCGACAGCTACGAAATTGATCAATTTCAGAGTATCTCATCAAGTGGAAGAACTTACATGCTGAAGATTCCACATGGGAGAATGACAATTTTATACAAAAGCGTCCATAACTGGTAAAGAATTGGGGAGACCACCTTTTGAAGGAGAGGGGCATGTTAGGTCCCTATACTACTAATGTAACCCCTTATTGTATTATTGTTCCCATATAGTCCCCATATTGTTATTATTGTGCCCCATAGAAGCCCACTATTGTTTTTGTTGTGCCCCTATAATATTATTGTTATGTAGGCTCTGTTGTATTGGCATCCCTTAGACTCCTATATATAGAAACGCATTCTCAGAATTTGTATCATCGAAGATTTTTTTTTTGCGTAATGTAAAGGATGTTTCCCCCTCGAAAAGGTTGATTTTGAATTCAATGATCTATATTTTCATCTATTTTGTGAGTTGGTTGCATAACACTAGCTCTCTCCATTAATTTTCTATTCATCCATTTTGTAGCTCCATTTTGGTAATGTTTATATGGTGTTATCTAATTTCTTTCAATACCACTATTCTTTGAGTTACCATGAAAAACTAAGGTATCAGTAGTGCATTCAATTTGTTTGCCTCACCTCCTCTAGGATTAAAGCAACCATGACCTCATCAAGAACAAATGTCTTTATAGTACTTCAAGTGGACATTGCTAAAGTTGTCTCAGAATTGTAAAAAATAATAAAAAGGATCATACAATGATCCTCTTCATCCATATTCACTCCAATTGAGATCATTTAGGTCACAATAGTATTAATGCGTTAAAGTGCTTCATTACAGGATCACCATCACCAATTCTCAATGAAAACAACCTTTTCCATGGAAACAATTTATTAATCAATGATTTATCTTGAAACAAACACCCCAAATTCTTCCAAAGAGTTCCTCAAAAATGTCGAGTAGTGTTGGATAAATGGAATAAAGCTTGATAAGGCTTCCTTCATTTCTCTATAACATAATCCACTCTTCATTTTTCCTACTGGTAGGATTTCTTATAGTTACTATAAGCCATAGATTTCAATCTATGAAGAGATCCTCCATCTTAATATTTCATGGATCAATGTTAGTGCCATTAAACTTTCCCATTTCTAATCTAGATATACTTGTCATTTCCCTCCAACAAGTTTTCTTCTTGCACAAGCTTCCACTCAAACCAAGTTTAGAAAAAAACATGTGTTACTAACAACATACATCTTAGGTGATTGGGATTTATACAAATGAATAAAAAGAAAAGGTGCAAAATACACTTCCGAAACT
>APFE030788503.1:0-12688 GCA_000404065.3 Pinus taeda
CCCAGCCTCTGTCCACTCGAATCCCCTTCTGAGCGTTAGCAATCATGGCATAACGTCTTTAGGGAAGGTGACCACCTATTCTGCAACGGAAGGGACCCTCGGGCCTTTGAAATCTGCAAAGATAGTGTTTTCTGTTTACACAGAGAAACACTATAAAACACGGGAAAAAACCGCCAAATCACTGTTCATCGGACTTCAAATATTATGAATTCCACCCTATATTCCATCGGGTCCGCCTTTAAATCGCTATCGCATGTCACAAATGCTCGTTCCGTGGTTTTCCCTTTGTATTTGAAAAATACATTAAAACACTGAAAGTCCCGCAAAATGGCTTTATGGCGGACTTGAAATGTTATACATTTGCATCTATAAGTTCCATTGGGTCCGGATTTATATCGCGATCGCATATCTACCATTGATCTGCGTGATCTTGATCCAACAGCTGAGATTCATTTCGGGCAGCGAAGGTGTACGGAGATTACCTACCCGAAAAGGCGGTTTTCTCACGCCACGTGTCAGCCAGTGGATGGGATTGGGCGGAGCCCGTCCAATACCACTTACCGCCTAAGGCCCGCCTGAAATCCTGCTCATTACAGAACTTAAAACATATATATCTGCATGTATATCCCATTCGGGTCCGAATTCATCGCTTTATTCATATTTCCTTTGTTTTTCGTTTATTTATGAAAATACGAAATACAAAGGAAAATGTCATTTTCCGGATCTCAAATTATATAAAATATCATCTATAATTTTATTGGGTCCAGCTATCGCAGTCGTATGTATATCGGCCCCGCTCCTTTGTATTATGCCGATGTGATATCAAGAGTTAATCTGGGCCATCAATCTGCACGCTTGATTGACGGTCCTCGTTGACTTGGGCTGATCGCTATCACAAATGTCATATGGTCATCGCCAATAGCCTCCACCTGTCACCGCCAATTGCGATATGCCGATCAGATCTAGACCGTTGATCAGCCAGATCTGACGTCTCCTGTGCAAAGTTTTTTTGACCTCCGATAGGATCTATTTCCGCTATTTTCTTGTGTTTTTCGCTCCCGATAGTGTAATCCGCCATTTTTAAAGGTTCTTCTTATGCGATAGTTTTGAATGTTTGAAGACTTAGAGGGTGTTTAGGATCCATTTTGGTTCAGCATTGCAAACTCCTATTCATGATGTTGCATCGTGCTACTGCACTGCAACATCATACCCATTTCTGCTACTGAAATGGATTCTTTATCATCCCCATCTTCTACCTGAAATAATCAAACTTGGTTCTTCCAAGGGCCTTAGTAAGGATGTTTGCCACCTGTTCTCTTGTAGGAGTGTAGCTCAACTGTATAGCTCCTTGTTGGACACAATCTCTGACAAAGTGACACCGGATATCAATATGCTTTGACCGATCGTGAAACATTGGATTCTCAGAGAGCTTAATGCAACTTTGATTATCGCACATCATCCTAGTCGCCTCCATTTTTCTTCTGAATAGGTTCACAAACAGTTTTCTAAGCCATATGGCCTCACACGAAGTTGTGCTCGCCGCCATATATTTTGCCTCAGATGAGCTCAGAGCCACAAACTTTTGTTTCCGACTACACCAGGAAGTCATTTCTGATCCAATTTTGAAACAATACCCAGATGTACTTCTCCGATCCACTCAACTTCCTGCCCAATTTGCATCAATAAATCCACTCAATCTGATATCCTTACCCCTGGTGTACAAGAGTCCATAATCGATTGTTCCCTATAAATACCTGAGAACATGTTTGGCTGCTGCCCAGTGCGCCCTCTTTGGTTCCACCATGAACTGACTGAGGGTGTTGACAGCGTAGCAAATGTCTGGCCTGGTATTGACCAGATACATCAAGGACCCTATGAGCTGCTTGTATAAGGTGGGATCAACATCCTTGTCTTCTGATGCATCAATCTTCTTCCAGTTGGTGATCATTGGAGTGCTCCCAAGAATTCTCAGAGCCCCATGGTGCAAATGTCCCATTCTTATGTGCCATAGTTCATTCAAGTCCTTGTCTCCATGACTGCCTATTAGTGCCATTGGTGATTCTAGTTGTAATCTATACAACCTGTTACTTCTGATCCCGATCTGCACTTTCTTTTTCCAGCTCGAGGGTTTGACGTATACTTTCTCCTTGATGAAGAAGACGTCATAGCCCTTGCCTTGAAGTTGCGACATAGAAAGTAAGTTTACCCCCAATACTGGTACATGCAGCACATTGGTAGCATGGAACCGTTCTCTCGATTCTATTTGAAAAACTATGGTACCCCTCCCTACTGGAGTACACTTTGCCTTGTTCCCCATGGTGATCTAAAAGTTCATCTTCTCTTATCAATAATCTAAGAAACATTCCCTGATTCCCGTCATATGCCAAGAGGCTCCACTATCTATATACCATACTTCTGATGATGCAGAACTAGTCATACAAGCCACTTCTTCTTCCAGCTTGGAAGCCAAGATAGAGAAATCGAAATCACTTTCTCTTGTGCAGATTTCTGAAAATCCATGCGAGTCTCCTGACGTGGATGCCTCCGCATCATGGTCTTGACCCATAACTGATTTTCCCTTCCTGTCTCTAATTACTTGCCCTGATACCATGTGAAAATTCTGTCACTGCAACATCTGATTTACTTTGCCTACTTATTTCCAATAAGTTATTTATGAAATTCCTTCAATAAGCATTAAAATAAATTATGCTGCAAATATCACACCATAATTCAGAAACAAACACATGCATAGGAATCAACACATTGACACAGTTATTTTCAACAACAGTTCCCGAAAAAACCCAATGTGGGAAAACTGGTGTAGTAAGGGAGGATTTTATTATTCAACAATTCTTTCATACAACAGGGTGCCAAACTAGCTTACCCAACGAGAGAAAAAAATCTCCAGCACTTCTCACAGTCCCAACGTCAGCTTGGCTGACCTCTGCGTTGCTCCCAGACACTCTGCGTCAACCTTACTTGTCTGCGTTAGCCCTAGGCCTCTCTACGTCACCCACGCAGGCCCTCTAGTGACTGAGCACTCTGTTGCTGCCTCTGTGTCTACCTTTGCGCTAGTCTTCTAGTGTTGATCCTAACTTTGTTTCGTACTTGCTGCTCTCCAGACCATTAGTTCGAATTTCTCAGTTGACCACGCTCCAGAAATCGAACTGACTGGTCTCCATTAGTGTGTCAATTGACCCTTAAGCCTCTTTTTATACTTTTCTTGTTGGTCCTTCAACAGCGGAGATTAAATCTCTAATTAACGACTAAGATTAAATTTGGCTTGATCCATAACTTTTGGAACCTTCTAACCCAATTTTATGTTAATGCCCATTAATATTTTATTTTTCCTAAGTTTAAACATAGGAACTCCGTTAAAAATATTAATTATTTTAATATCTCCCAAACCAGTTAGAATCTGCCCAAACCATTTCTGGGTCTTGGAGATCTCGTGTGCTTTAGCCCCTCCACCAATTTTCATGGCTAGAGCACATCCGATGCTACCCCAAATCAACACAAATGGATGGTGGTATATCGAACAACTAGTGCAAATATCTCATCATAGTCTACTCGTTCCTTTTGAGAGAAGCCTTGAGCAAAAAATCTGGCCTTGAACTTTTCAGCACTCCCATCAGCTCCATGTTTGATCTTGTAGAGCCATTTTGAAGTGACCATTGACTTGTCCTTGGGTCTGGGAACCACATCCCAGACATCATTCTTCATGATCAACTCATACTCCTCGTTCATCGCATCCTTCCAAACTTGGTGTTTCACGGCTTCCTCGAATGTACAAGGCTCAGATTGTACAATGGTACTCATGGCAACTAAGTACCCTTTGTACCTGTTCGGCTTCTTGCTTTCACGAAATGTCCCCTTCGATGCAATATGTTTCTCAGCATCTTCAAGAGTATCTTTGAGCCACAAAGGTCTTTTTCTTGAAGTATAGGGCTCACTAGGAGGTGGATCAATGGGATCCATCGAACCTTCCACATCGGGAATCGCGTCATCAAATGGAGGCTCATCCTGCTTTCCTGCATCATCATCATCATTGTCCTTCCTAGGAATAGGAAGATCTCGAACTTCCCTAAGGGAAGAATCTTCATTGAAAGTGACATCATGACTTATTTCTGCTTCCCTTTGACCAGGCACATAGATTCTATATGCCTTCGAAGTTTCACTGTAGCCCACAAATGTTCCTTTCTTCCCAGATGCATCTAGTTTGTTTCTTTTCTCTTCTGACACATGAAAATATATGGGACAACCAAAAATTCTAAAATGAGAAAGATCAGGTTTCTTACCAATGAGTACTTCTTCAGGAGTCTTGAAGTCCAATGCTTGATGTGGGCATCTATTTTAGACATACACAGCGTTGAGGCAGCTTCTCCCCATAAGAACTTTGGCAGACCTTGGTCATGAAGCATGGCACGGGTGGCTTCTATGATAGTTCGATTCTTCCTTTCGACAACAACAATTTATCCAAGAGTATATGCAGTAGTGGTCTCCCTCTTAATGCCAACTTCTCTACAATAGTCTTTGAATTCATTTGACTCATATTCGGTCCAATTATCAGTCCTCAATATTTGATATTCTTCCCTATTTGATTCTCAACCAAGGCTTTGAAAGAGCGGAACCATTTGAACACTTCGTCCTTCTTCTTTGAGAAATAGAACCATGCTTCCGAGAGAAATCATCCACAAAAGTTGCATAGTACAAATATCCACCCAAAGATGTCATAGGCAACATACCTAATAGATCATAATGGACCAATTGAAGAATATCGGTAGTTTGAATTTCACTTGAGGGGAATGGTCCCCTTGTATGTTTTCCAGCTTCACAACCTTGACAAACACCTTCATGGTCTAAGTTGAATTCGGGCATACCTGTGACCATCTTCCTTACATCAAGTAAGGCTTTGAAATGAAGGTGAGCAAATCTTTGGTGCCATAATTCGGATTGAAGAAGTATCACAAGTCATTGCTCCCAATGGACTTCCTCCAACCTGATAGAGACCTTCAACCCTGAATCCAAGAGTGAATGCATCTCTTGGGTTCTTTTGCCAAACACGAACCTTCCCATCAATGAATGTCACTTTGAAACCTTTATCTTCCATTGCGAAAATAGAGACCAGGTTCTTTTTCAGATCAGGTACATACAACGCTTCTTGTAAATGAAGAGTTTGACCTTGATTTAAGTGAAGAGTAACATGTTGGAAAATCAAAAACGCAGTGAAGATTTTCTTGATCTTGATAATTACTTGTGATGTTTCTTATTATTACGATTCTTTATATCTTCTTTCTTTAGTTCATCAAGCAATTACCAAAAGTAGCAGCGCATAAAACAATGGACACAAGATGTAGGCACATGCCAAGGCAAACCCCCCCTCGAGGGGAAAACCCAGTCAAAGTAATTCTTCCTTTCAATAGTATTCATTAAGACTCTTCACCCTAGACAAAGACCAGACCTTCCCTCCACACCAAGACAGCCTCCAAAAGTTTGACCTTTTCCTAGCAACTTCGACTATGCAGCAACTAACAGCTTTCAGCAACAGTCCAACTTGGAAGACTTCGATCTCCCAATCCAGAGCATGAAACAGAGAGAGACCACCACCAAAATTTCGATTTTCCTTGTCTCCTTAGACTCACCCAAAGTCACATTCACTTTGGCTTCCCAGCAACAGACTTTCCCAACAACAAGAGAACTTCGCACTTCTTCCCAGCAAAGAGAGATTTTTGCACTTCTGCCCAGTAAAGAGAATTCGAACTTGATGAGAAGTGATGCTCCAAATGAATTCAAAGTCCTTCCTCTTATAGGCTTCTTGTTGGGTCGAATAGAGTCTTAGGCCAACTTGATCTTCCCTCAAAACGACATGGTGTGGAGGTTCCATAATTCATATTTGACTCAATACTAAACCATTTTACATGATTCAAAGCCAAGAAGGGTATCTTTAAATGTATAATAATTATATAGACTCAAAATAAATCTTAGAAGTCTTCAATGGGGACTTTGACCTAAAACATGGTGACCCAAGCATGAAACCCATGCTTTAATAAGTCACAATAATAATAATAATAATTATTTTCTTTATTCTTTTGAAAAGTACATTACATAATGACTCAAGTACATTATTAAAGACTGAAGATAGTTACATTTTCCAACACTCCCTCTTAACTAGGGAGGTATTCATAATGTACAATGGAAGATCTCAAACTATATGAACCATGAAGAACTTTAGGCACCACAATGCCATCGACTAGATTCTTGACCAAGGCAATCTATCCAAACAGTCACTCAATAGTTTAGGCACCGCAATGCCAAGGACTAGATTTTTGACCAAGGCAATCTATCCAGGTGGGACTAAGATGGACTCAAGCTTTCATCCCTTCTAGGTACCATCAGGCTTACTTGCTAACCATCAACCTAAAAATCCAGGTGCGCATCCAAAAACAGAGCTCTTTGACTAACATAGCCTTTCCAACTTCTAGACATCAACACAATGTGTCGGCCAAATGTCCTCTGAAGCAATGCTTCACTCACAAAGCCTCAACACCCCTTGATCTAGCAAATCAAGAATAACCAATCTCTCCCAATCAAACTAATTAGTAACCAGCACCTTCGAGAGATTCACCTATAAAAACCCAACCCCAATCAATAATATACTTTCGCATGTACATAATCAAATATAAACCTTCGAAGTCTTACAGAGAACTTGATGTTCTTCTCAACTTTTCATAGTAGGACTATTAACCGAAACTTTGACAGAAGATTCCTCGATCACATGTTTTCCTTCCTGCTTCTCATGCAGCAACATACCCTTCAAAATTCATTCTTCAATTAATACCAAGTTATGCTCTCCCTCTCGACCAAGAAGCACCTCTTTATTTGGACTCCCTCTTAATCTTAGGGAGATCTCTTCTATTCATGCTTCCTCCAGGAGATCAGCTTCTTCTTTTTCGACATCGGAGAATCTTTCGTGGCTTCCAACCATTTCATCAGAGTTATCATCATCCTCATCATACTTATCACATCAACGAGCATCTCCACCAAGTTGGAGATTGTGTACCTACACAACTTAAATAGCAAGTACAACCAAATCTATAGAAGCATGATGTTAGCCATATCAAAACACGGAAGCATTTCATCTTTATATATAGATCAGATACCCAAACTCAATTACAAACAAGAGGCATATACTCTTCAACATCTTGCTAGGGACATAGTTATACACCCTAGACTAATTCATAACAACATTCATTCCATCTAGGGTTTCAATATGTCTTCCAAAGGTATGACATACGTTACTACAACATATAGCAAACCCTAGAAACAAATCACACAAATATATATCTACAAAGCATCTAACAATCTTTAAAGATATATATGTTAGACTTCTCACTAGGGATTCATACAAATCCTAGATTTCATACAAAAGAATCAATCAAAGTCAACCACAGCTTAGTCATTAACCTGACCAGCGTCCACTAGGGTTAGTTCCAATCCCTAAATTTTCATTAACAATCAATCAGTCACTAACATGACCAAATACTACTAGGGTTAGTTGCAAACCCTATATATTCGATCAGTCATAAATTTCATCAATCTTTCATAAATCTCAAACTTTCATATATCCATCAGACATTTCTACTTCAACTAAGGTTTAACTCCAAAACCCTAGAATTCCAATTTCACAGTCTCAGCAAATCTTACACAAATCTCAAGTCATCATATTTCAGAGATTTTACTATGACTAAGGTTTAATTTCAAAACCTTAGAATTCCATTTTGACAATCTCAATGATCATTACATACATAGATCTCAGATTGTTACATTTCACACTAGACAATGTCACTACTAGGATTTAACTGCAAAATCCTAGATTTTCATTTCCAACAATCACTTAATAGATTTCAGATTGTTATATCACACATACTAGACAACATAAATTCACTAGGGTTTTAGCTATAACACCCTAGATTTTTGAGATATCGTCATCCTAGAAACTCAGAACTTCCATTAAATCCTAAGAGTCGTGACCATCAATGACTAGGTCAACACATATCTAGGAATTCATAACCATACATAAGCATATCATATGTCCAACAACATAAATACATCTTTCCCAACAACAAGAGAACTTCGCACTTCTGCCCAGCAACAAGAGATTTTCTCACTTTTGCCCAGTAAAGAGAATTCAAACTTGAGGAGAAGTGACGCTCCAAATGAATTCGATGTCCTTCCCTTTATAGGCTTCTTGTGGGTCGAATAGGGTCTTAGACCGACTTGATCTTCCCTTAGCCCGACATGGCGTGGAGGTTCCATAATTCATATTTGACTCAATACTAAACCTTTTTACATGATTCAAAAGCCCAAGAAGGGTCTCTTTAAATGTACAATAATTATATAGACTCAGAATAAATCCTAGAAGTCTTCAATGGGAACTTTGACCTAAAACATGGTGACCCAAGCATGAAACCCATGCTATAATAAGTCACAATAATAATAATAATAATTCTTTTCTTTATTATTTTGACAAATACATTACATAATGACTCAAGTACATTATTGAAGACCTAACATAGTTACATTTTCCAACATAACAGTCCCAATTCTTTCTATGGGATATGTGGCATTATCCCCAAGTATAATCTCCATATTTGTCTTCTTTTCAATCAAGTTTGAGAGAGCCTCTTTGTACCCAGTGAAGTGCCTTGACGCACCACTATCAATCAACCAATGATCTAATGTAACTAGAGGAGAGGCAGTGGTAAGGGCAGAAATAAGATAAAATCCCTTTTGCTTTTCACCAACATTAACTTCTTCATACCTGGAGTTTCTCGACTTCTTGGGAGGACGACCATTTCCATTTCGAGCAACAACAGCATTCCTCTTTCCTTTGTCGTTGAACCTGTTGTTCCTTTGATTTCCATTTCCCTTGTAGTTGTTGTTATGGTTGTCATCATCTCTTGGAGTATCCTTCTTGTGAGGACACTCTCTAGCGAAGTGGCCAAACCTGTTACAATTGAAGCATCTTCCTTTTCTTCCTTCTTTGAATCCCGGCTTGAACCCTTGACCTTGTCATCTTGGACCAACATTGTTCTTCCTCTTAGCATGAGCGGAGAAGGTTGTAGGATTGTTTCCATTGGAGGGCTTGTCTCTTTCCATCATCCTTATTTCTCCCTGAGTGCCAATAATTCATCAAATCCCAAAATCTTGTCATTGTTGAGGATGGTGGTGTTAAACACGTCACATTCTCTTGTAAGGCCTCCAAGAGCAATAAGAGTGAGCTCCTTGTCACCAATGACTTCTCCAATAGATAGGAGATCATTCTTGATCTTGGTAATCCTCATAAAGTAGAATTGAATGGATTGTCCTCTATCCATCTTGATCTCTTTCAACTTGTTCTTGAGAAAGAGAACTTGATTTGCATTATTTACTTTGAACATCCCAAACAACTTGTCATAGATCTCCTTAGATGTTTCCAAATCAGAAATATAGCCAACCAAAGGCTTGTGAATAGAATGAACAATAATTTTCTTAGCTTTAACCTCACCTTTCTTGTACTTTGTTTGTGCAGTTGCGGATGCAATTGAAGGAGGCTCCACTACTCTTCCTTTGACATAGTCCATGACATCATTTTCTTCCAAAGTCAAATCTAGAGACATCTTCCAGGCATGATAGTAGGATTTTTCCTGAAGCTTGTCCTCCAACTTGAAGTAGGATGTAATCGTCATTGGGACTAGTTCCAAGTTCTTGTCCAACAACTCCCTTTCGTGATTCTTTTCTTCACCCTTGCTTGGGCTTTATCTTCACCTGAGCACTGATACCATGTTAATTTTAGATAACAATGGTATGTTCTATGCTTTAGCACAACTTACTTCAATGTTCCTTATCAGCGCAATAACAATTTCCAGTAGCAATCACATTAACTTAAACACATTGACAGTAAATGCAGATAGAACATAAAACATGTATAGAAGACAAGCCAAGATAAGAGCACATAAGATTGGGCGGATGTCAGGGATAAACCTCAATGTGGGGAAACCCTTTTCTCAAATCTTATTATTATCATTCAATAGTTCAACAGAAAGAGAGAGTACAAATATCAAATTTACTTGCCCAAAACAACCCTGTCAAAATCAGCAGTCAAATACGACCCTCTCCAGAAAGTCAACGCTAGTCAAAGCTGCACCAAAATGTCCTCCAAGCAACTCGGTCAATGGCAATCCAATTCGGCCTTCCAGGAGAGTCAAAGCCAACCCAAAACAGTTTTTTCAAACCCAGTCAAAGGAGAGAGAAACAATGTTGTAATTTCTGCGGTCAAATATGAAGTCAACATTGGTCAAATTGTCCCAAACTCCTCGATTTCTGTTCCCATAAATGCGGCCTCCAAAGATCAAAATTTTGCCCTAAAAAACAAAGTCAATGGAGGTCAAATGAGCCCTGGTCAACACTGGTCTATTCCTGTGAAATTTGACCTGTTATGTCCCAGAAAAATTCGACCTCCTGCCACACGAGCGAAGAAGAGAGAGGTTGTCTCCAAGTTGTACGAGCCAATCAAGAGAGGGGAGAGAGATGTGTGATGTGATGAGTGATGTCCAAATGAGGAGAGAGGTCACTCCTATTTATACAATTCATTGAGGGTGTGGAGACACATCTATTAGGCTTTATTTGACTAAGGCCAACCTTGACAATTTATGCATGAGAGAATAAATTCAAAATTCCACTTATGCTTGTTAGAATGAGATGGTTGTTATATCAAAATTGGTCCTCTCAAAAAGAGGAATCCAATGCAATAATCATCTCCATCATATGAGTTGTCCTAAGGTGGAATTTGGCCCTAGTTGCCAATTTTAATAGGTGACATGGCTCTTGTGTTAAAATTGGCAACTAGGGCCAAAATCCATGTGGGTCATCTTATTTATGACAGCTGATATTTTTCTTGGATCCCTCTCATCGAGAGGTGTAGGATTGATCTAAAGATCATCCAATTCTGATAAGTATACATGTAGTTATGAATTTATTTGTGTTATAAGACAATTCGTCAAGGTCGGCCAACAACCAAATAACCCCCACATGTGCTCAACGTTTTAGTATAAAAGGAGGTGACTTGAAAGTCATTTCTACACACTCTTCACTCTTGATTTCTCTCCACTTGTTCTGGGTTTTAATGGCAAGAGAAATCTAGATGATAAAGCCCTAAACGCAGGGGGAAAGTAGACTAAGGGAGTTGCCCTAAAGATGATGCCCTAGCAAGCAAAACGCAGTCCTAAGGAGGATGCCCTAGTCGCAGTCCTAAGGAGGATGACCTAGCCGCAGTCCTAAAGGATGTCTAGCCGCAATCTGCCCTAATCCAAGAAGACGTAGTCATGTTGTGAAGGAGATAGCCGTAAGTTGAAGGCAAGGGAACTTTGTCTTAGCTGCAGCAAAGGAGAGCTAAACAACGTGGTCATAGAGGCCTGTTTCATGATCTTTTGGAGGGCTTGTTGTAAGGGAGCTCGAGATTACTACCTAAAGGGCTGAGACAAGGAAAGGTTGTTGCAGCCTGCGTGGAGGAGTTCTTAGGTGTCTAACTCATGGTGACGGGTTGTGTAGGTTGTTGTGGATAAGCCACAAGCCCTACGAGCAGTTTAGAGCGCAAAGTAAGGTGTTTTGAATGGGCTATAGGTGGCAACGGAGGTCTATGATAGGCCACGGGCCTAGCCACTCCAAAACAGGCCAGCGTGCAAGTGTTAGGGGCTACCATATGCCCAGAACAGCAGCATGTGGAGGCAGTTATCTAACTTGACTAGGCCGCAGTTTATTGAGGTTGTTCAAGGTATGTTTTGGGCATGATTGTTGGGTTGTTGTAGGTTACAATGGGACAGCAACAATGGCATAGCACATTGAGACAGCAGCTATGACATGGTGTAGCAATGGCACAATGGGACAGCAGCAGCAGCAAGGAGCAACAACCACATGGTAGCAAGCATGGTGTTGCAAGCACATTGGGACAGCAATATGGTAAGCAAGGTGCAGCAAGCACATGGTGGCAAGCATGGTGTAGTAAGCACATGGGACAGTATGGCAAGCATGGTACAGCAAGCACATGAGACAGCAGTGGCAAGCATGACGCTGCAAGCACATGGGACAACAGTATGACAACAGCATGCCACATGGGACAGCAATATGGCAACAGCATGCCACATGGGACAGCAGTGTTGCAACATGGTGCAACAATGGCACATGGGACAGCAATGGTACATGATGCAGTACAGTGATGGGTACAGTCATGATTGGTGAAGCTTGTTGAGATGCAGCATAGTGATGATGGGTGCAACACAATAAGGTGCAACATGATGAAGAGGAGCAGCACAATGATAGGTGAAGCATGGTGATGGAGTCACCTAGGAGAATAAGTTGAAGCAGAATGTCTTCAACTAAGTTCAGCTACCTCATGTATCATCTACTTAGAGATGATCTATGCTCTTACTTAGATAAGTCAAAGTGTTGACTTCTATTTTATATGTACTATCTCTCTCTCTCTCTGTTGAACTATTGAATAACATATACGAAGAATTGATCAAGGGTTTCCCCACATTAGGGTTTGTCCCTGGCTAGCGCCACATCTTGTGTCCTCTTGTCTTGGCTTGTCTTTTGCAATTTATGTTTATGTTCTATCTGCAATTTACTATTATGTTGATGTGATTGCTAA
>APFE030788509.1:0-17886 GCA_000404065.3 Pinus taeda
ATGGGAAGTACCTCTCATCTGATCAATGAGCAAGGAAATGAGGATAGGGACCATAGTAGTACTGATGGACGCATCATTGTATCTACCATACTCCCTATGCTAGGATGACCTCCATTAATCTGGGATCAATGATACTGATCTGGGACCGGTGAGAGTGCTACACCCTCTGAAACTAACTTCGGGTCAGTAGAGGACTGGTCTGGGACTAGTGAAAGTGGTACACACTCCAGACTAACTTCGGGTCAGCGGAGGATGGTATGAGACATTCTCGATTTATTCTTCTTCTTCATGGTTCAACAGAGCAGAGTAGAGCTAAGCAGAACTAATTAGAGAAGTGCAAGGCATTGATGACAGAGATAGTATAGTCGGACATATGGATCAGCAGATGGAGTTCTCCCTAGTTGAGAGGGAGTGTTAAATTTGGAAACTAGGGCCAAAATCCATGTGGGTCATCATATTTATGGAAGCTGATATTTTTCTTGGATCCCTCTCATCGAGAGGTGTGGGATTGATCTAAATATCATCCGATTCCAACAAGTATTCATGGAGTTATGAATTTATTTGTGTTATAAGACAAATTTTCAAGTCGGCCAGCAACTTGTGTAGGCTCAGAAGCCCATAGTCATGTCTATTCATCATCTGCATTTTAGTATAAATAGGAGAGGACTTGAAGTCATTTGTGAGACACACTCTTCATGTGATCTCCTCCTCTCCACATCTTTGGGTTTTTGGTGAAGGAGAGAACACTAAGAGTATGCTAGGCTAAGTAGATGATGCCCTAGCCGCAGTAGTTGATGCCCTAGCTGCAGTGATGCCCTAGCCGCAGTGATTCCCTAGCTGCAGTAGCTGATGCCCTAGCCGCAGTGATGCCCTAGCCGTAGTAAGCCACAGGCTTATAAGGAGATCTACATGCAGAAAAAAGGAGACTTATGTACAACATAAATAAGCCCCTATATGCTGTCTCAAGAGGCTCAATCCGCAGATGAAAGGAGGGCCAATATAGGCCCTAAATGAAGGCCTGAATATGTTGTCCATTGACCTTATATGCAGCAAGAAAGAGACTCATCATCCGCAGTCAGAAAGAGGATCTATACACAGTCCTAAAGGAGACCTGTTTACACAACAAGGAGATATATATGGAACCTTCCATCCGCTGTCTAAGGAAGCTCTAAAAGATCCCTTGCCATAGGTTTGAAAGTCACCTAATCTACACGCTGTCTAGTCACAATCCAAGAGGTTTGTATGCAGCAAGAAAAGGCACTCAACGTCAATGAAGAAGGGAAGGACGTTAGGGTCATTCTCATGAATGCTTTGAAGTGAAAATGAACCAACATTAAGGCCACATTACAAGAGTCTACTTATGGGTTGTTTGTAAGGTCATTTGCTACAAGTTTTATCTCTGTCGTGGGCGGCGGATTGCACAGAAGACATTGCGGATGGACTGAGCGCTTTTAGTGGACTGTTGGGTGAGTATGGGGGTTCATTCTAGCCTTATATTCCAGCATTTGACAACAACTAGGAAGGGAGACAATACTACAGTCTAGTATGCCTGGTCAAGAGGCTGTGTTGAATCTGATGGGTGTGAATAGGGTGCTGTAGCAAGACGGAGTTTGTACCCCAACTAGTGTGGTGATGAGGTTGTTCATGAGGACAGTTTAAGGTGACCTATTTAACAAGCAGCGACAGCTAGAGCAACAACATGATGTGTGCAACATGATGACTAAGAGCAGCAAGTTGTGTACAACGTACAACTCAGCAATAAGTAGCATGGTGCAGCTCAGGAACATGGTATAATGTTGCAATATGATGAGGTGCAGCATATGGACGAGATGCAGCACAATGACAGGTGAAGGAGTCACCTTGGAGAATCAGATGAAGCAACATGTCTTCAATTGATCTCATGTAGAGATGATATATTCTCTTATCTAGAAAGTCAAAGTGTTGACTTCTGTTTTAAATGTACTATATCTCTCTTTCTCTGTTGAACTATTGAAGAACATAAAAGAAGAATTGACAAGGGTTTCCCCACATTGGGGTTTGTCCCTGGTTGGTGCCACATCTTGTGTACTCTTGTCTTGGCTTGTCTTCTGTGATTTATGTTTATGTTCTATCTGCCGTTTACTTTAATGCTGATGTGATTGCTATTCTGGAAAAGGTATGGAGCTAACTGTGAAAATTGAAATAAATTTCTCTTAGCACAGAACATACCTAAAACTAACAACATTACAGAGTTTAGATTGGATTGGATGGTGATCTTTTGAAGTTGAAGCCCGGAGAGAAGGCCCTAAGATTTGAAGGTTTCACCATCATAAGTATGAATAAGGCAGAAATCACAAAGAACAATTTACAGGGTAATTGAAGTCACAATTTAAAGGCTACTGATCTTAAAGTTCTTGACATTTCACCAGGAAATGCCATCCCCATGTGGAGACACTATTAGGGTTCTATAATAATAGGGTTCATAATTTTGAATTGGCTATGGTTAGTCTTGTAATATTGTACATACTTTTTCTTTCTACAAAATTTTTTCCATATTAAAAATAAAAAAATGCAAAGAGGGTATGTCCTAAAAGAAATATCAAAGGACAAAAAGAATAAGAAAAGATCAAAAAAGTAAAAAATTATGAACCCCAAACAAAAACAGACCATGAAAGTGTGCAAATTCAAGTGCCACTACTTTTACTTTACTATGCAAAATAATGGTTGTGTGCAGCTTGTCATAAATGCCACAACCCATGATAGTCAAATTGTTTAATCTTGACTAGTTCATGTTTTAAATTTCATGTTTATAGATAGAGAATAAAGATCTAGCCAAACTGTTTAATCTTGGCAGATCAGTAGTTAGATAGAGAAATAAAATGTGCTCATAAGCTTAATCTAAGCCATTGGAAGTTATAAGGTTAGAATTAGATAGTTTACTTGTCAAAAGAAAAGGAAAGAAAGGGTCTGCTAGCCTAAATGCACCCAATAAATGAAGAAAAAATGTTAGGATAAGTAAAGGGTAGGTAGAAGAAAGGTTGTAGAAGTACAAGGTTGTTAAAGCATAAGCACATTTATCATGCTTAATCATATGATTCTGTGTGCAGGAGCAGTTATGAAAGTGAAAGGATGTTCAGAAGCCGATTTAATTAGCTTCCTCTCATTTCATTTCATCCCCCACTACATACTTGCTAATTTCCCCATTATCCCATCATTTCTTATGAATGTACCCTTTTCCCTTCATTTTTACTCTTACCCCTTGCTTTCACACATTTACCTAGCAAATTACCCTCCAAAGGTCATCCCCCTACCCTAAAACTCTTTTCCCTAGTGTGAAACCCACTTCCCATTGAAAAAAATCACATTCCCCTTTATTAATTTCCATAAAAACCTATAAAAACCCATAAAAACCCTTATTCTAAGTTTAATTCCCCCCTGCAATATTTAATTAACTCCTCGACATAAATCCTTTTAACCCACCACCCTTGGTGTAGTTAAGAAACCCTGCCACATTCAACCCTAGTCCCACTTTATTAATCCCACTCATTGTATTTCAATCCCCACTTTATTCATTAATTAATTACAGTTAGTTGTAATTAATCCCCCTGGCCCCGCAAATCTCCACCGCTATTCCCTCTGTGCAGTTTTACCACGCGACAGCCATTAGATCTTTCACCCTCAGATCTGACAGCGCACATCCATATCGTGCTCATCCCTTCTCTGACCTTTACCAACCTGAGAGCACACGAGATTCGTGGTTTTGCTCGGGTCCCATTTTGCTACGTAGTAGCACCAGGCGAAACTGTGTGCTCTTGAGGAAATACCGCCCTACTGCCAAAAGCGGTGCGATGGCCCCTGAAACTGCCTCCCAGCCAAAAGCTAAACCATCCATTTTTCATTATGAATTCCATACCAAATTCTATCTGTTGCCAGTTAAAAGGCTGAAGAAGCCCATTTCGACTCTTTTCGCTCATTTGCATTGTGAAAGCTGCCTAAGCCTTCCTGCACCACCCTGAGCCTCTGCAACCGAATTTAACTGCCGATTACCTTATGAACACACTCCGAACGCCCAATTCGGCCATCTAGTGCACAACTAAAGCAACCACACCCTCTACAACCACCATTGAAACCAGTTCGCAGCCTATACCATCAATTTCAGGCATTTTTGAGAAAAAACCAGAATGACCCTCTCAATTTGAAAATGTACAATTATTTCAAACATTAATTAAATTAATTAAAATATTTTTCCCTGAATTTGAGAGTATTTCCACCCGAATACCCAAACCCTTATTCTGTAAACTGCAAATTACACTTTTACTCCACCAAAGTTTTCAAAGTTTCACTTCAACAGTCTGTATAATCCTAATTCACACCTTTCCCCCTAAAAAATGGCTACCTAGACCTCTTTGCACGTGAGGCCTGTGTCAACCCCTTACCTGGACATCGACCATCTAGCACTAGCAGACAGGTATTTCCAAATAAAAGACACTGCAACTCCAACGTACCTTCTAAAGCTCCACTGTTGGATTAAGGACAAATTTCTAAACCATGCAACTGGAAATTGACAAATTCGAAATTTTGAGGCAAAATGGTTTACCAAAACCCTTGGTTATAAATGATAAGCTAATGACGCAGGCGGATTATAATAAAAAGATCAGGGAAGTAGCCAAAAATCAGGGGAATACTTCATCCATGAAAGGTATACCTATTGGCAAAGTATTGTATCAAACATTTGAGAATTTGTTTTACCTCCAGGATGAGGTAAAACACCTTTTTATTAATAAGCCAACTTTTTCCAAGTATACAGAGGCATATGAGATATATAGAAAAATGCTCAATATCCAATTACCTGATGTTGAGACATGGGAAAAACTCAATGATTTATTGTAGGAATACACAGTAAAAATATGAAATGTACAGTAAAAAGTGAAAGAGCACAACAAAAGGATATTGACAGGTTAGCAAGGTCAAAGTGTATCAGATGAAAGGTCAAAGTAAATATAACATCCAACGTGAAGACCAAACAACAAAGCAGATTAAAGGGAAAAAGATCAAAGATTAAAAGAGCATAACCTAAATAATAGGAACAACAAATAGCAGTTCAATAACTGTCTCTATCTTTTTGCATGAAGATACTTCTTTCTCCTAGATTTATTCCAAGACAGTTTGGGATATTTTGTAAATTCTTTTTGTATAAATACTTCATAGTTCGAAGTATTGGGTGTGGATTGCTATACATTTGTAGAGTTATTTTTATCTTAAACCTAAGGGTTATTGTACCAATTTTCAAGTCAATAGACTAGAGCAAGTAATAAAAAGATTGCACTATTGGATTCATGAGATGAGCTATTGCAGTGAAGTATCTTCTTTGTTTGAATTTTTTACTTTCTTATGTGTTTCATAAACTTAAATGTTTTCTAAATTTGAATGAATTAACTAGAAATTTAAGTTAGAATTTGTTTAAGTACACTCTGTTTTGCATAGTTAATCATTTATATGTTTTCCTCTGATATCTAGATTTGAGAACCCTTAATTTCTCTCCCATCCTGTTTGAATTCTTGCATTTCTATTCATAATCCAGCATAGGGAACCCTTAATTGCTCCCTGGATCCGATTGGAAACCATTTCACCGTCAAGCCTTTGAGATCTGTAGTAACTCCTCTATCTTGCCCTGTAGACATTGTTTTTAGAACTTTATGCAGTCCTATTTGTTTGACATTTGACCCCATAGCCCAATGGTAAAAGACAACCATTTTAATCTAAGTAAGTGATCCCACCACCCAAATTCAAATTAAAAATCCCATCACAATCATAACTAGCCTAAAATCATTTAACTAAAACAAAGTGAAATCATAAAGAGAGAGCTCTCTTTGAGATTAGGAAGGCTAGATCCTAATCTCCAATGTTAGTTTGTGGTTACCTCTAATGTTTCTTTCTTTAACAATTTCTAAAGAAGTTTTGGAGTGATAAAAACCATCATCCTTATTCACCTCCCCATAAAACATCTTGGCCAATGGATGCACGAATATCGAGAAAAAATTAAAATGCCTATAAGTGATGAAGGTCGATTTATTGAAAAGTGTGCATTAGAATTTGCTGAAATTGCTTGAGCATGTTACCACCATCCATATGCATCTCCCCCTAAAACAAATCAGTAAATGAATGCACGGTTTTCAAGATATGACAAAAATAGTTTTATGCTCTGTGTATTTTGTCTTCCTGTAGCAACACAAAACCTTCTTGTATCATTTTAGGACAACAAGGAAAATGAATGGGAAAAGCTTGGGAAGGTGGATGGTGGAAATAGATGAGGGTGATGAATTAGCATGGCATTGGTCCTTCTAGAGCATCTGAGCAAAGGAGGAGAAAGTCGAAGTTTGACTTCCTTTGACTTAAATTGTAATCAAGTTTTCTTTTGGTAGCAAACCTATTTTTGTTACTTGCAGAGGTTGGAGAGTACCTGCATTCATGAGAGAGAGATACATGGAGAAAAGAATTTTTTGTTTTTTCTTCTTTTTTTTCTTCTAGGCCTACTAACTACCTCAATGAGGTTTTCACCTAGGATTTTTTCTTTCTCTTTTTCCTTTTTTTCCAACCCATTGACCACCTCATGGAGGTTTTCAATAAATGAGCCAATCTCAGGCACATCAAAGGAGGTTTTCATATGAGATTTTATTTTTTCTCTTATTTTTCATTTTTTATTTATTTTCATATCCCACTCTACTTGAAAAAACAAAATCATTTTCAAGTGTAGGAATACTTCCAATGAAGCCAAGTGCACATCAAGATGACAGATAAACTGATGTGTAGGCTTGAAATATATGCTTTGACATGTACCTTCATTTCAGAGACCAAATGCTTTGACTTTGACAATATCAAGCTCAATTGAAGAAAAGTGTGTTACTGCAACTTAATGAATGTCTGGAACCATATTTTAATATAGTTGTGATGCCCCTAGTTAACTTGCTCATCTGGATCATTATTAATGTCTTATTCTACCATTTCATTCAAATATTCCTCTTTTTGTAGATTATTCTCTTGACCACAAGTAGGATTTGATGATAAACATGAGGGAACTTACTCAATCTCTGATTTGGATGTCTTCTCTTCATCAAGTGCAACCCATTATTCTTTGGTCTTCTCATTTGAATCTTATATTTTTGCATGTTATCCTTGAATGACATTAAGAGAATCTCTTTTTTGAAATGCTTTTCTTGAGCTTATTTGAATACCATTGAGATCAAGAGGAGATTTTAGGAAGTTTTGTACCTCAGCATTGTAAGTGGGTTGAGCTACTTCCTTGTGTGGGTTTGGAAATGGTGGTACAAGTAGTTGAGTGAGAGTGAATGTTTGAGATGGATTTGGTTGGGGTTGTGGTTTTGGTGGAGGTGGATCGTAGGGATAACATGGAGTTGGGTATGGAGGATATTGAGGAAAATATTGAGGATATTATGAATGGCCCCCATAAGTTCTTTTCCAACCTTATTTCCAAGGGTGGTTTTGGGGTTGAGATGGCCAAGGTTTCCAAGGAAATGGTGTGTTACAATTACTTTGAGATGGATGTGCATAAGCTTGAAATTTTGAATTAGACTCTTGCATCATACCAGGTTGACTAGGCTGCTATGGTCCTCTTGGAGCTACATAACATAGCTGCATTGTCAATTGACTTTCTCCATTGTCCTCTTGGTAAAATTCCTTCAACCTTGGTAATGAGGGGAAATATTTAGCATCAGGTGATTCTACATGGACAACACAAATATCAACGTCTTCTTTTTTATCATTTTATATTCTTAACATTTCTACTTGTTTTCTTAGATTGCTAAGAATTTATGTTTTAAATTCATCAAATAAATTCCCAGTTTAGCTTGACTTATTGATCTTGATGTTGATTTACTTACTCTTGCCCTTCCTCTTGATATGTGTTTGCATGTTTCACAAATTTCTTCAAATGATAATTGGTATACATCACCTTTACTCATGAGATCAAGGAGATCAATCCACTCATCCCTAATTGTTCTCAGTAAGAGGGTTTTTAGTGTGTCAGATTCTAAATGATGTAATTTTTCCCTCTTAACATTATACACGAACCTGTCTATTAGATCCTCAAGGCTCACATCTTCTTTTTGATTCATTCTAAAATTTTCTTCTTTAAGGTCGTGATCTTTATATTTTTCTAGAAAAATATTTTTCATATCATTTCATGAACTTATTGAATTAGTCCCTAAACTCATGAACCATTTAAGATCTCTATCCTTCAATGTTTCTAGAAACAATCTCAACCTTTGAGTGTTTAGTAAGTAACCATAAGAAATACAAAGGATTTCAAATTCAAAGAGAAAGGTTTATGGATCCTTTGACCTCATACCATGGAATTTGGGAAGGAAAGATGGAGGGATGTTCTTATATGAACATTGACATCAGTATCTTGAATGGGAGATCCAAGAGGATCTTCCTCATTCTCATCATCTCCATCAATTTCTCCTACCTTCTCTATCACCTCTTCTTGTTTTACCTGCAGAAATGAATGGTGATGTGGCTCTTACTGCACCACGTCATCAAATGGGGGGTTGGTGTTGGAGAAATTTTTTGTTTTTATGATTGAATGAAAACACTAATGCAATGCACATTTCTATTCTTGAAATGAAAGATGCCTAATGCAATTTTTATTATATATATATATATATATATATATTATAATATATATTATAATATATATATATATATATATATTATTATTATATATTATATAATATATTATATATATATATTATATTATATATATATATTATTTATTTTTTTTTTATTTTTTTCAGAAAGTAAAGAAATGAATAACTAGGGAAGAAAACAATACATACTTTGACACCTCCCCGACAACGACGTCAAAAAGTGACGAGCCCCAGTATTGCAACAAGAATGTTGCAACTCTCAAGGCTACCAACTTTAATTATCAACTTGAGGTTCATTTAAACGTAAGAGATATCAACATTATATGTGTAGCATACAATGTGTCCTTCCTTCACTATCATAATGTAATGGAGTTTATGTAATGAAAGCCTAAACTAATTGTAAAAATGGAAATGCTCGAAATGGAAAACTTAACTTATTGCAAGAAACAAGATACAAGGAAAAAAAGCTATTATAATGCAATAAAGAAACTATCATGAAATAAATATCAATCATTACATTTCAAAGAGTTTAGATCTGTTGACATAGTTCATTGGGTGGGGCAATCAAGAAATCATTATTGTATTGTCTAATTCATAAATATGCCCATTAACCCAAATTGTTGATATGTTTTGCAGGGGTAAAAGGGAAAGTCATAAGTGGCGCTTATTCATCCTCAACCCTAAGGGACAAAAACCAAAAAATTTGAGCAAATCTAGGCAAGTATACACATGCTGGAAGAGTGCTACATGAAGTTACATATTTGGTACATGAAGATATAATTCACCGAATGACCAAGTAAATAAAATCCAAATTGCATGGGAAATTTTTATTTATTTAATATGATGTATTATGTCTTCATTCCAAGTGGAATCACTCAAAAATATGTTTGTTAACACATGCTAAAAAATAGCAAAAATTACTAGTCTAAAATCTAGAAATTCGAGAACTAGTGAGCTAGTTAATATATCAAATGCATAAACTAATCAAGTGAAAATGTAATGGGGAAAATTTTGTCATTAAACTAAATTTTTTATGATATAATGCAAGTGGAATCAACTCAATTTAATCTCATTAGCATGTTCTAAAAAATAGAAGAAAATTACTACTATTTTCCACAAGGGACTTCCGAAAATTTCAGATTTGGGAATAAGAAAACTAATCCAAGTATCTCAATGATTACTATGACCTTCCAAAGTTGTTCCAAGGATGAAATAATCTTTGTTATCCTGAAAAAGAACTTACATCAACCATTTAACCCAATCCTACAACAAGAGATCATCAAAACTAAATGCAGAAATAGAAAAAAATCAAGAATAAGAGATGCATGTGAATAAGAATTGAAAAGAAGAAAAGTAAATTATACAAAAGGGATCTAAGGCTCCTAGGATAGACAAGCCCAAGGAAAATAAGAGTCCTATGAAGTAGATCAATATTTAGAAGTTGAACATGGCACAAATCTTCGTTATTTCCATTAATACAATTACATCCCTGCAAGAAACGAAAGTGGAGCTGCAAAAATATGAGTTCTCTCCACAAGAAGATTAAGAAAAATCAACTGCTAGAGGAAAATTCAAATTGGTACTTATACAAAATGATTAGGAAGCATTCTCCATGAGAGGAGTAAGATTTCTCCTCTGAAATGCCTCAAATAGTGGATTTGGTTCCCAACATTAGGAATTTGCATTAAATGACAGGGAACACATTCCTAGATTTTCTCAATCATTGGACCTCCAAAATTTGTGCAATAATTTCATATTATATTGTTGATTTATTATTCAATATTGACCTCTTGTAGTAGGGATAAAGTCCCTAAATTATCTCCTCCTCCAAATCTCCATTATTTGCCCAATATTCTCACAATATTCTACAAAAATAAATAACATTAGGCACAAATATGCAATTATCCATAAACCTTCCTAATGAACATATTAAAATTAAAAATACATTATCTAACGCAAAAAGAAAGGTTTAATGTGCTGAAGGATGGTTAAACGAGCCTTAATTTATGTCTAATTTAGAGGCCCATCACCAAGGCTTTGATACCTTTTCTCTCTCCTCTCTAACAGGACACATGGCAACGTCCGATTGGTCAAAGATGAAATCAACACAAGTGATGTGGAAGTACGGGCCAGGGGACACATGACATGCAAATTTGGTGCTTTTGGGTACCCTAGCGGGCCATTTACGGGTGACATGTGGACCACTCATAAAGTGCCACGTGACACTGATGATGTAGGTATGACATCATCCTGTATGGTCAACCTTGGAAGGTTTGAGTACTGCATTCGAAGGCTTCGTCAAGATGACTAGGAAGCGGGAAATTTTGCAGTCATCAGAGAAAAATCAACTCAGATAAACAGTTGATTCACTTGTGAGTGGAGCGAGGGACACACTAGGACAACTCATCCCTAAAGGCAAACCCCGAAATGTTTCGAGTTGTAGCAGAGGAGAATGGTGGGTTGACGGGGCCAGGACTCATCGAAATGGGAAACCAATAAGAGAAGAGCATAAGGTATCCCCATGGGATACGTAATCCCTACGACATGACCCTAAAAGGAAGACAAGGGAATAATTTAAAAGTGTCAGGATTAAGGTGTCAGGAAAGAAGTGCTAACACTTAGTCCCATGCAACAAGAAGATCAAGGTTGCAGAGATAGTTTGTAAAGAAAATAAACCTTGAGGCTTAAAGGAGAAAATGGTCCACAAATTTTAAAGCTAAGTGCTCAAGAACTAAGGTGGTGGTCATAGTGCCTTGGTCTTATGGTCAAAAAAGGGCCAGTGCACTTGTGTTAGGGGCTTAAAGGAGAAATTCAGCGACATAGACGTTATTGGATTTTTTTTTTTGGCGTTTTCCCTATATTTGGAGTTTAACAAAAGTTGGAACTAGAACTAAAGTCCCAGCTAAACCCTGTAATGTGCCATAATAGATGAAATTAGCAGTTTAACTCAGAAATTGAGTTTTAAACAACAAAGAAGTGTTTGAAGATATGTAGATCATATTTAGTATAGCTAGTTGGAGAAGGATAAAGCCAAAAATAAGGCATTCATGCAAATATTAAAGTGAAGATAACTTAGAAGAAAGAAGCCTAATTTGAGCAAAGAAAATATCTTTATAAGCAGAATCGATTGAGGAATTCTACAAGTGTGTATGCGAGTTGGGTTGGATTGAGGTTGCTGGTATGGATGGTGAGTTTCCTAATAATCATAGATTGTTGAAGGTGCTTTAGTGAGTGTTTGAAGAAACAAAAGAAATTATTTCGTAAAAATATGTGGCATTGATGGTTCTAGTTTGAAAATGGATGAAATATGAATCTGTTAGCATCATGTTTACACCTTCATTTCAAATCAATGATGTAACTCTATCTTTTGGCAAGTCATAACAATATAAAGGGGGATGTTGTATTAATTATAAGGTTTTCTAAGCCTAAGGAAATGTGTCATTAAATTTTTTTTACCTAACCCTAAGTCTATGAAAATTTTTTCTTTGTAATTTGACCTATAGTAAAAATTCGGTTGGCGGTACGAAATTTTTTCGTAGTGCTTTTTAAACAAATTTAAAACTTTATTTTCGACATGCTAACCCATATTTTTTGAGCCCTCAAGTTGTGATTTGTAAAATATTGGTCCTCCACCTGCATGATATGACATTTTCCATAGTTTTTTTAGCCCAATTGAGTCATTTAAGATCAAACCCTAGTTTCCCTTTTTTCTTAAAACCGGTTTTTCTAGCAAACCGAGATTTGCAGTTTTCCAGTGCAGAAAGGTTGCTAGTTTTCTTGAAGTCCTCGGTTAGGGTATTTCAAGGTCAGTAAAGGTGTTTGTAGGTCTTGGAGCATTGTAAATGGGTCGGTCGAGACATGTGAAGATTTCAGAGGTTGAATTTTATGAAGGGAAGACTTGAAGCTAAAGAAGCCAACAGAGAATTTGGTAGAGGAGGAAGAAACAAAACAAAAAATCTCAAAAAGAAAAAAGGGCAAACAAAAAGTTGACATATAGGATGAGGAAGTCAAGGCAGAAGTTAGGTTTCAGGGAAAAATTCCTCACACTTGTAATGAACTAAGGTTGAATTTCAAATCTAGAATGAATCCTAAGTTCATAGAAACAGTTATCATCCTTGATGAAGAAGAAAAAATAGATCAAACTTCAAAGAGTAGAAAAAGACAAAGGAAAACAGAGTATGTTGAGAAGAATAAAGGAAAAAACCTAAAGGCTTAGAAAAGTCCACAAAACCTCACTAGAAGGATGACAAGGAGTCAAAACAAGATAGATATCCTTGCTCAAGTCGGAGAAGACAGAAAAATGATTAGTTGACTTCAAGAGTAGAATATTGCATAAACCCTAATTCTGTTGCATCAAACCCTAATGATTCTTCAAAATTTTGGCTTACTTAGGTTAATATTTCAAGCATAAAATTATTTTTGAATGTAATGTCATCAAATATTATATATTTTTGTGGTTGAGGAAGTGCAGAGAATACAAGTCAACATAAGGAAAAATAACCTTGAAGTAACATGTTTACCAACATTCCATTTTCTCCGTTTTAGTCGCTATGTTCAAACCGAGATTTCATGCAAGTGGTAATGAATTTTAAAAACTATAAGAGTTTTTTGTTGTGAATGGGTTGATTCAAAAAGCATGTTTCATATTTTACCCAGAACTCATGGTTTAGAAACTATAGAGGAATGTTTGAGGCCAAGTTTACATATTTTGTAATTATGTATTTTCTTGTTTTAGTCATCGTTTTCAAAATCCATTTATGAAAATATGGAGATGAATTTTGAAAAAAAGCAAGAGGTTTTTGGAGAAAAGGGATCAATAAAAAAAAAAATCCCTCTGTTGTCTAACATGTGTCATGTTTTGGAAGATCCAAATGCACCTTTGGACGCTATTTTTAGGAATTTTCGAGACATTTCGTAATTTTGTTTCCTATAAATATGCCAAGTCAACAAATGAAGGCCACCTCACCAAATTAGATTTAGAGAGCAAAATAAATATGGGTTTTCAGATCCATTTCTTTTGTATCTTGATGGTTATTTTAATTAATACTTTCCACAAATTGTGGATTTGAATCTCGATTGTATTTTCCTATATATTTCATAAAAAATATGAAGAAATGGTTGGGTTTTTTGAAAATATATAGTCATTCTTTGTGTGTTTTGAATGCTTTATTCATTTCATTTGCCAATATCAATATATTCTGACTAGTGATATAAACATCCATGCGATATTAGGTTCTAGTATGAACTCTGTATGTTTTTCAGTTTCTCCTTTATAATATGATGAATGTATTCTTTTTGAATGTTTGGAAAAGATTAATTATTTCATAATTCATTATGTTTTGGTCTCTAAGTTAACTTTTCAAAGGTTCCCGTCCTGATCTTCTAAAGCTACCATAGGATTCATTGAGCATGCCACATAGTGGTCGATTGTTCTTCTTTTTCTTCATCCATCTACAACAAATGGAAAAGGTCTAGAATCTCGTATCCACCTTGCCTTTATCAATACTGATTAGAAAACTTGTTATCCTGGTAAACCTATCTAAACCTAGATATTTGACTCCATCACCTAATGATCTATTGATTTTGACCCAACCAAACCCTACATTAACACAACCTATCTAAATATCTAGCCACAGTGTAAAGGTCAGAGAGAGCCTTCTTTGGATTGAAGGGGCTACAATCCACAAGTTGGAGTGAAATGGTTAACTTGGTAAATTTTTCCTACAACCAAGAGAAAATTTCTAAGTGATAATGTCTTGGTGACCATACAATGGATTACGAAAGGTTTATCTTCCCTAGAACTACTTTGAAGACCAGATCTACTTTCTGAGGGAAAAAAGAAGGTTAGATAAGATAACGGATGTTCGATTTGTCCTAGCAACTCCATTGTCAGCACATCCAGAATTTAAAGTGTCACTGGAAACTCCACAATACGAATATGGCTTCAATGGAGGATTACAAATCTATAAGGTATGCTCCTGTGAACTGCTCACATGTTCCTATTTTTCCAAGTTGTTTGCCCCGCAAAGACTCGCAAACACATCTCCCAAAGTTCAACTATCAGGAAGGAGATGATGCAGTTTTGCACCTGATTAAGTTTCATAGACACACACACACACACACACACACATACATAAATCAACAATTATTATATATATAATAATAATATATAAATATATAATATATATATATATATATATAGATAGATATAAAAGCTTGTGATTAAGTTTCATGAGGATATTTTAATGAAGATGTTAATGGATACCCTGGTAGACAAAGATAGATCATGGTATGAGAGATTAAAACCAAGTAGCTTATACTCTCTTAAAGATTTTCACATAGTATTCTTGTAGTATTATGTCATTTCATCCTTCTTTGTCATTGTTCCAAAACTGTTGTGAGTATTGTGAGGATTTTATTAAGTACTTGCAAGTTATTTATGATGATGATGAGATTATGGATGATGAAATTATAGAATCCCTTTATGAATATTCTTCTCAACAAGAAACAATAGAAACTAGTTGTTGTGATAATTAGAACAATTTTCAGCAGATTAGAGCTTCTCCCTTGAAAAAAATGAAATAGATCAACTTCTTGGTGTAGACAGTGATGTTTCATCCCCTGAAATTGATGAAGATATGCAGCAAGTTTGTCAACTTTAATGTGACCAAAAGTATGAGGATAGTCAAACAATTGCCTCTTCAAATCAATCATTTTCTAAGTTTTTGTCTCATGATGAAATTATTGAAAATTAGAATTGTGAAAGTGCTCATATTGGTGTTTTCTCACATTCACAAGAGTGTAGAAATTCCTTGTAAATTCAAACTGCTTATGTAATTTGATAAAACAATAGACTTGAATCTACTCTACTCATCAACAAAAACAATTGATCGATTGAGAAGTCATAAAGCATACAAGAGAAAGAACTCAATCAACACATTACACAATGATTTCCTAGGGAAGTCCACATCTAAAAACCCCCGTTATCTGTATATTGCAAGTCAGAAAATATGAGAAGATTAGAATGCTTTTCTCAGGCCCGAGTAACCTATCCACTATCTCTATCTATCTCACATCTTCCTAAACAAGCCTTGGCCAATACTTAACCAATTTTCTGCTTGCCCAAGTCCCTATTTCCTTTTGTTGTTTCCTTGGGAATTAGCCCCTATTAATTATGGAAATTCCTCAATTGGAATTGCACAATCAATGATAGGCCTTCCTCTGGCTGCATGCACCACCTGTACAATTTGGATGATTATACAACTGATAGTACGCTTCCCTTGAACTCCAATATCAACTTGGTGACTCTCAGATCACACATGCATGAGTTATTTATGGTTGAATTATCCATTAACTGGTTGAACACATAAAGCAACACCCCACTGTTATACCTCCTACTAGTTACTCCATCATTTGGAACTAGTTTAATTGATGTTAACTGAGTTAAACTAAATTAATTAATTACAACTCAAAATAAACTCAACCAAGGCTCCTATGAAGTAGGATCCACTCTACATGACTCAATTTAGACCCTCAAATCGAGTTAACTAAACCAACTAATTCAAATTAACTTAGTTAACTCGTACAAGTAGTCTTGTGATGTGGAATTAAAATTTTTGACCTAATTTAATTCAAGGGAAAATTAAATCAGGATTTTATTTTTGAATTTTAAACGCTCCCTCTTAACAAGAAATGGATTATCAGATACCCTAATCATACCTCTATGGAACTCAAAGTTTCCTCTTGACAATTCCTTAGTCAAGATGTTTGCATCACGTTCCTCAGTAGGAATGTACTCCAACAACATGATTCTCATTTGCACACAAACTCTAGATGGTGATACTGGATGTCGATATGCTTGGACCAATCATGAAAACTGAATTTTCATAGAGTTTGATACAACTTTGATTGTCACAGTAAATCACTGTAGGATCCATCTACAAACCAAATAACCCAACACGGATCTTCCTCATCTAGATAGCCTCACAAATTGCTTGACTAGCAGCCATGTACTCTGCTTCTGCTCAACTTAATGAAACTAATATCTACTTCCTAATATACCAAGAAACTGTTGTTGACCCAACATTGAAGATTCCGTCTGATGTCCTCTTCTTGTCTGATGGACTCCATACCAAATTTTCATCTGTGAAATCTTGCATCTTCACTCCTTCTGTCCGTTTATACCAAATACCAAACTGAGTGGTGCCTCTGAGTTATCTCAAACCATGTTTAGCTGCCTTCCAATAGAGTTTGGTTGGCTTAACCATTGCTTGACTAAGCTGATGAACTGGAAAACACGTTCGGTCATGTGTTCACCAAGTACATAAGTCAACCCACAAGCTGCCTATAAATAGTAGCCTCTACTACTCCACTTGAAGTAGCATATTCCTTCCTTCAATTCTCTGCTAGAGGAGTCTCCATGGGTTTGTTGCTCTCCATGTGGAACTTCATCAGTATCTCATTGGAATACATAACCTGAGAGACAAACAGTTCCCCATCTCCTTGTCATACTTCCATACCAAGGAAATAATGCATGAGCCCCAAGTCCTTCATCTCAAATTCTCTTACAAGATCCTCTTTTCAAGATTTGGCCAAATTCTCATCAACTGTTAGAATTAAATCATCGACATATATTGCGAAAATCAATAATTTACCTTCAACCACAATATGGTAAATGTTTGCATCTGCTTCACTTTTGGTGAATCCCAACCTGGTGAAACAATTTTCGATACTTGTGTACCAAGGACGAGGTTCTTGTTTCAATCCATACAACACTCGCTTGAGTCTGCAGACATGCGACTCTTTGTTGAAGGTCTCAAATCCTTCCAACTGCTCTATGTACACCTCTTCCTCAATAAATCTATTGAGGAAGGTTGTCTTCACATCCCTTTAATGTATTTTCCATCTCGTTTGCACTAAAAGTGGGATAGATCTGATTGAAGAATTCCTTCCAACTAGAGCAAAGGTCTCCCAGTAATCAATTCCCTCCACTTGCGAGAACCCCTTGGCAAAAAATGTGGCCTTGTGTTTCTTGGCACTCTGTTGGTACCATTTCATTGCCATCCTTTTCCTCTAGAAATCCATCATTTGTCTATCATTTTCTCCCATAAACCCCTCATAGTCCATTGAAATTGATTAATCAAAGCATTATAGTTGTTATTTTACATTAAATTTAATTTGTGAATTTTTATGTTAAAAATTAGAAATTTTCAACAAAATTACAAGATGTCATGACTTCCTG
>APFE030788512.1:0-10397 GCA_000404065.3 Pinus taeda
GAAAATTTAAATTTAAATAAAGAGTAATTACAATATTACAATCAACTAAAAGTATAAAATCAAAATTTAAATAAAGAGTATTTACACTTTACAATCAACTACTAAAACATAAAATGAGAAAAGTGAAAATAAAATAGAAATTAGAAAAAATAAAATGACTTAAAACGATATGTGCGTGATTGTAAAAGTACAAATAAGTGAGTGAGCCATTCTCAATTTGAATTGTAATTAACATGCAAGTTAAGTATTGCTGTTACACATGTAAATATCTTCTTAATAAAAATAACTTCATATGCTCTCAATTATGATATGAAATCAAATCAGGTTTTAAGGGACGAAGTGACAGTGCATCATCTACAATTAATTATACCTCACCTCCTCCCATCTGCCCATACTTTCTCTATTATAAATACTCATCATAATCCACATACTTGCAGATATCACTGCGTTTCTCCTCCGCTGCTCCGCATTTAAGCACCATGCCATTCCTCTGTTTTCCTTTTCCTTTTCGCATCCTGTTTTTCCTATTCATTTGCCCCTTCTCCTTCTCTACGCACTCACTTTATGACGATGGAAAATCACTTTTGGCATTTAAGAAGCATATCACCTCTGATCCCCATGCTTCAATGGCCGACTGGAGCCCCGCAGTCCCCTTCTGTAACTGGACTGCCGTCACCTGCAGCCACCGTCACTTGCACAAAGTCATCTCCCTCAACCTCACTTCCAGGGATCTGCACGGCCCCATCTCTCCTTCCCTCGCCAATCTTACGTTTCTGCATACGCTTGATCTCAGTGGCAATCTGCTCCACGGCTATATCCCACCTCAACTCGGATCCCTCTTCCGTTTGAAGACCCTCTGGCTGCACTACAATCAACTAGAAGGGAACATTCCAAACGAACTCAGCAATTGCACAAATTTGGTTAGCTTGGCACTCTCCTACAACAATCTTACTGGAAGTATTCCGCCAGAGTTGGGTTCCCTCACACATCTGCAAGTGCTTTTCCTGGGGTCGAACATCTTGACAGGTATAATTCGTCTTCATTTGAAAACCTGTGAGTATTGATTATTTTAGAAATTGCAGAAACAAACAAATATCTTACTCACTAATTTTATTGTGAATTTTCAGGGAACATTCCCAATTCTTTGTCAAATATTTCCATTTTGACTATTTTAGAAATCTATGAAAACAAACTTACCGGGAGTATTCCACAAGAATTGGGCCTGCTTACTACTCTCCAAACTCTCTATCTTTATCGGAATGAATTATCCGGGACCATACCTGTTTCTTTGTCAAATCTCTCTGCTTTGATTGACTTGGAAATTTCTACAAACACTCTCACTGGTAGCATTCCACAAGAATTGGGCCTGCTCACTAGTCTCCAAACTCTTTATCTTGATGAGAATGAATTATCAGGGACCATTCCTGCTTCTTTGTCAAATATCTCTACTTTGACTGATTTGGCTATTTCCATAAACACTCTCACTGGTAGCATTCCACAAGAATTGGGCCTGCTCACTAGTCTCCAAAATCTTTATCTTTTTGAGAATGAATTATCAGGGACCATTCCTGCTTCTTTGTCAAATATCTCTAGTTTGACTATTTTAACTATTTACATGAACAATCTCATTGGTAGCATTCCCACTTCTTTCTCAAATCTCTTTAACTTGAGTTACCTATATTTATGGGGAAATCAACTTAGTGGAACAATACCAAATTCCATTGGAAATTGTTCAAAACTAAGGGAACTCGATCTAAGCTACAACAAGTTAAGTGGGAGTGTGCCAGTACAGTTGGGTAAACTATCCCTCCTAGAAAAATTATACTTGAATTTCAATCAACTTGATAGTGGCAATTCTACAACCATGTCATTTCTTATAGCCCTCACCAATTGTTCACACCTAAAAGTACTAAACATCAGAAACAATAAACTAGCGGGTGTCTTGCCTCTTCACATAGGAAAACTTTCTACCAATTTGTCTCACTTGACATTAGCAAACAACATGATACAAGGAAGCATCCCTCCACATATAGGCAACCTAAGCAGCCTCACCTATCTAAATTTATCTAGAAATCTTTTAAATGGTAGCATTCCATCTTTAAGAAACCTTACAAATTTAGAAAGGTTGGATTTAGGAAACAACAAATTAGAAGGAAACATACCTGATGATTTTGAAGAGTTACAACGACTCGGTCTCTTGGACATTAGTAGAAACTTACTCTCTGGAAAGATTCCTAATTCCCTTGCATCCCTTAAACAACTAAGAGATCTCCTCCTTCATAACAACCGGTTATCAGGGAGCATTCCTTCCAACTTAGGGAGTTGTACAAACTTGGAATTGCTTGATTTGTCTCACAATATACTCACTTGAAGCATACCTCGAGAAATTGCTGAACTTCATAATCTACAATTCTATTTGAATTTGTCATGGAATTTGTTAGAAGGCTCCTTGCCCTTAGAGATTGGTAAAATTACAATGGCTCAAGCTATAGATGTCTCTGCCAATCACTTGACTGGAGCCATCCCATCTACAATTGGAAGTTGTGTTGAACTGTTTTCATTGAATTTATCTCAAAATTCTTTCCAAGGCTCTATTCCAGATTCACTTGAAAATTTAAAAAGCCTTATGAGCCTAGATCTCTCTTCCAACTCCTTATCAGGGATAATACCACCTACTTTGAACAAGTTGGAAATGCTTAAGTATTTGAATTTGTCTTTTAACAAACTCACTGGGGAAATTCCAAGAGGAGGACCTTTTGCAAATCTATCAATTTCCATTTCCCTAAATGGAAATCCCAACCTTTGTGGACCACAAGTATTCCAGTTATCTGCTTGTCCAACACCAAGAGGCCATCCTACAATTGTGAAAAGAGTACTATTTCCAGTCAGTGGAGTTGTTGCTTTTATACTATGTTGTTTTCTTTTGATATTCCTATGGAGGAGGAATATGCATATACAAAATATTTGTCTCAAGAGCTATTTTCCAAAAGTTTGGGCGTCAAAGGATCTCATATCAAGAGCTTCATAGAGCTACAGATGGATTTTCTGAGGCTAATTTGTTGGGAACAGGCAGCTTTGGGTTAGTTTATAAAGGCGTTTTGACCGATGGCACTCTTGTCGCTGTGAAGGTTCTTAGCTTGCAAAGTGATGAAGGTGAGAAACTTTTTAAAGGAGAATGCAATGTCTTGAGACAAATTCAACATCGGAATCTAGTGAAAATCATAACTTCATGTTCAAACCTCCATTTCAAAGGTTTAGTGTTTGAGTTTATGCCTAATGGAAGCTTAGAGAAGCATTTGTATCCTGATATACACAACAACAATATAGAGGTTGTGTGTGAATTGGGATTGAGAGCACGATTAGACATTGCCATAAATGTAGCCCATGCCATAAAATATCTTCATCATGATTCTTTTGTACAAGTGGTGCATTGTGATATAAAGCCTAGCAATGTGCTTTTGGATGAAGATATGGTAGCCCATGTAACAGATTTTGGTATTGCAAAATTAATTGGTGAAAGCTCCACTGGTTCATTATCTTCTACACTTGCTTTAAGAGGATCCATGGGCTACATTGCCCCAGGTATGACATTTTAAGATATTACTTTCTCTTGTCTTTTTCTCATTAAAAATATTGTATGCATTGCTTTAACAAAATTTGTTGTCTTTATTGTAGAGTATGGATTAGGTGGGGCAGTGTCCTCTCAAGGAGATGTTTACAGTTATGGCATTTTGTTATTGGAGATTCTTACTAGAAGACAACCAACAAGTGGCATGTTTATTGGAGACCTAAACTTGCACAGTTGGGTGAACTTGGCATTTCCTGATAGGGTAAAGGAGGTAATTGACAATGACCTTTTGATTGAAGTGGGCAGTGATGACTTTGAAGAAAACAAAGTGTACAAATGCTTAGTTTCTTTGTTGCGTGTTGGTTTGCTTTGTTCAAAGCATTCACCAAATGAAAGACCAACTATGAAATTTGTAGTAATGGCTTTGGAGAGCATCAAAGAAGATTTGGTAGAAAATTCATTTACTTCTAGAGGATTGAGACGAAGCATATCCAATCTGCATAGCAATTTAAATACAAGTAGCAATGATGCACCTATATTAAATGACCAAAGTTCTTCTACCTATTAGTTTGTGAAGTTAACAACAACAAAAGATTTTGAGCCTTGTCATTATTCTTTCAATGACAATTTTTTTTGTACTTTAAATTTCCAAGAATGTATATTATCTATTTGTAATTCAAATTTCCAAATAAATTTCCATAAATGTGTATTATCTATGTGTAATTATTATCCTTCGAAATAATGTTTTTTTACAATATAATATTAAATAGATTGTAAATATGAATTTGATTTGATATATTATCCTTACTTGATGTTACGATCCTTTTTCTTGAATTAAATTATAGTCTTTTCAATTTTATATCTAAAATAATTATTATCTAAATTTAAATCTTAATTTCTAATTTAACGAATTAATTCTATAAACCATGTTTTGAGGGTAATTATTTCATTTATATTTATACTAAAGATTAAGTGTCATTACTTTTAAGATTCTTTTAATTGCTTTTAATATATTAAGATTTTTTTTTTTAAATGTAAAAAATAATTGAACTTTTAATTATTAAGGATGCAGAAAATAAATATGTAAAACCAAACTGTCTATCTTTCAACAATATTAAATCTGATGCCTATGCCAATGTCATTCACAATGGCTTTCCTTCTTCCAAATTTATTTCTTTTTCCTTAAGTGATGCATGACAAAAAAATCAATAGTCATTTTCGAACTCCAAAATCAAACTACTTTTCATAAATTGTCAGAAATAAACAATATATAAATGAAGGCACATGAAGCCAATAGTTAGTGGACCAACCACACAAGTGGTGCAGAGGAGAGCACTGGATAGAATTTATTAAAACATACACACTGAAGAATTGGAAGTGTGTAAATACTGGAGAGTTTGCTATTTAAAATAGAAAGAAAAATCACTAGTGAATATGGAATAATTTTATTTGGCAAGTAATTATGATGGTGAGAGACTCGTTCTTTTATAAAGAAATTTTAATATGCGAATTCAATAGTCATCAGAAATATCCCACTTGACTTATTATCCCCCACTTTTATGTTTATTTTCAACTATTACATATCATTTTATAAAAAAAGTCTCTGAAATCAATATTATTAGTGCCTGGTATTTTCTTTAAATAGATTTTAATATGCAAATTCAATTGTCTATCAGAAATATCTCACTTATAAATACTCATCATAATCCACATACTTAATCATCTGCCCAAACTCTCTCTATTATAAATACTCATCATAATCCACATACTTACATATATCACTGCATTTCTCCTCCGCTGCTTTGCCCAATTTCTGCTCTCCGCATTTAAGCACCATGCCATTCCTCTATTTTCCTTTTCCTTTTCGCATTTTGTTTTTCCTATTCATTTGCCCCATCTCCTTCTCTACGCACTCACTTTATGACAATGGAAAATCACTGTTGGCATTTAAGAACCATATCACCTCTGATCCCCATGCTTCAATGGCCGACTGGAGCCCCGCAGTCCCCTTCTGTAACTGGATTGTCGTCACCTGCAGCCACCGTCACTTGCACAAAGGCATCTCCCTCAACCTCACTTCCAGGGATCTGCATGGCCCCATCTCTCCTTCCCTCGCCAATCTTATCACTGTTTCGTTTGAAGACCCTCTGGCTATACCACAATCTTACTGGAAGTGCATAAATTTGGTTAGCTTGGCACTCTCCTACAACAATCTTACTGGAAGTATTCCGCCAGAGTTGGGTTCCCTCACACATATGCAACAGCTTGTATAATTCATCTTCATTTGAAAACCTGTGAGTATTGATTATTTTACAAATTGTAGAAACAAGTATCTTACTCACTAATTTTATTGTGAATTTTCAGGGAACATTTCCAATTCTTTGTCAAATATTTCCATTTTGACTGTATTGGTAATTTATGAAAACAAATTTACTGGGAGTATTCCACAAGAATTGGGCTGGCTCACTAGTCTCCAAACTCTTTATCTTAGTGAGAATGAATTATCGAGGGACCATACCTGCTTCTTTGCCAAATATCTCTAGTTTGACTGATTTAATCATTTATACAAACAATCTCATTGGTAGCATTCCCACTTCTTTCTCAAATCTCTTTAACTTGAGTTACCTATATTTATGGGGAAATCAACTTAGTGGAACAATACCAAATTCCATTGGAAATTGTTCAAAACTAAGGGAACTCGATCTAAGCTACAGCCAGTTAAGTGGCAGTGTGCCAGTACAATTGGGTAAGTTATCCCTCCTTGAAATATTATACTTGCAATGTAATCAAATTGAAAGTGGTAGTGATACAACCATGCATTTCCTTATAGCGCTTAGTAATTGTTCACGCCTAAACATACTAGACTTGAGAGCCAATAAACTATCTGGTATCTTGCCCCTTGCCGTGGGAAAACTTTCTATCAATTTGTCTGTCTTGTCATTAGCAAGCAACGTGATAGAAGGAAACATCCCTCCACATATAGGCAATCTTAGTAGCCTAACCTATCTAAATTTATATGGAAATATTTTAAATGGTACCATTCCGTCTTTACGAAATCTTACAAATTTAGAAAGATTATATTTAGGAAACAACAAATTAGAAGGAAACATACCTGATGATTTTGAACAGTTACGACGACTTGGTCTCTTGGACATCAGTAGAAACTTACTCTCTGGAAAGATTCCTACGTCCCTTGCATCCCTTAAACAACTAAGAGATCTCCTCCTTCATAACAACCGATATCAAGGAGCATTCCTTCCAACTTAGGGAGTTGTACAAATTTGGAATTGCTTGATTTGTCTCACAATATGCTCACTGGAAGCATACCTCGAGAAATTGTTGAACTTCATAATCTACAATTCTATTTGAATTTGTCACAGAATTTATTAGAAGGCTCATTGCCCTTTGAGATTGGTAAAATTACAATGGCTCAAGCTATATATGTTTCTGCCAACCACTTGAATGGAGCCATCCCATCTACAATTGGAAGTTGTGTTGAACTATTTTCGTTGAATTTATCTCAAAATTCATTCCAAGGCTCTATTCCAGATTCACTTGAAAATTTACAAAGCCTTATGAGCCTAGATCTCTCTTCCAACTCCTTATCAAGGATGATACCACCTACTTTGAACAAGTTGGAAATGCTTAAGTATTTGAATTTGTCTTTTAACAAACTCACTGGGGAAATTCCAAGAGGAGGACCTTTTGCAAATCTATCAATTTCCATTTCCCTAAATGGAAATCCCAACCTTTGTGAACCACAAGTATTCCAGTTATCTACTTGTCCAACACCAAGAGGCCATCCTACAATTGTGAAAAGAGTACTATTTCCAATTAGTGGAGTTGTTGCTTTTATACTATGTTGTTTTCTTTTGATATTCCTATGGCGAAGGAATATGCATATACAAAATATTTATGTCTTAAGTGCTATTTTCCAAAAGTTTGGGTGTCAAAGGATCTCATATCAAGAGCTTCATAGAGCTACAGATGGATTTTCTGAGGCCAATTTGTTGGGAACATGTAGCTTTGGGTTAGTTTATAAAGGCGTTTTGACCGATGGCACTCTTGTCGCCATGAAGGTTCTTAGCTTGCAAAGTGATCAAGGTGAGAAACTTTTTAAAGGAGAATGCAATGTCTTGGGAAAAATTCAACATCAGAATCTAGTGAAAATCATAACTTCATGTTCAAACGTCCATTTCAAAGGCTTGGAGTTTGAGTTTATGCCTAATGGAAGCTTAGAGAAGCATCTGTATCCTAATATACACAACAACAATGTAAAGGTTGTGTGTGAATTGGGATTGAGAGCATGACTAGACATTGGCATAAATGTAGCCCATGCCATAAAATATCTTCATCATGATTCTTTTGTACAAGTGGTGCATTGTGATATAAAGCCTAGCAATGTGCTTTTGGATGAAGATATGGTAGCCCATGTAACAGATTTTGGTATTGCAAAATTAATTGGTGAAAGCTCCACTTGTTCATTATCTTCTACACTTGCTTTGAGAGGATCCATGGGCTACATTGCCCCAGGTCTGACATTTTAAGATATTACTTTCTCTTGTCTTTTTCTCATTAAAAATATTGTATGCATTGCTTTAACAAAATTTGTTGTCTTTATTGTAGAGTATGGATTAGGTGTGGCAGTGTCCTCTCAAGGAGATGTTTACAGTTATGGCATTCTGTTATTGGAGATTCTTACTAGAAAACAACCAACAAGTGGCATGTTTATTGGAGACCTAAACTTGCACAGTTGGGTGAACTTGGCATTTCCTGATAGGGTAAAGGAGGTAATTGACAATGACCTTTTTATTGAAGTGGGCAGTGATGACTTTGAAGAAAACAAAGTGTGCAAATGCTTAGTTTCTTTGTTGCGTGTTGGTTTGCTTTGTTCAAAGCATTCACCAAATGAAAGACCAACTATGAAATTTGTAGTAATGGCTTTGGAGAGCATCAAAGAAGATTTGGTAGAAAATTCATTTACTTCTAGAGGATTGAGACGAAGCATATCCAATCTGCTTAGCAATTTAAATACAACTAGCAATGATGCACCTATATTAAGTGACCAAAGTTCTTCTACCTATTAGTTTGTGAAGTTAACAACAACAAAAGCTTTTGAGCCTTGTCATTATTCTTTCAATGACAATTTTATTTGTACTTTAAATTTCCAGAAATGTATATTATCTATTTGTAATTCAAATTTCCAAATAAATTTCCATAAATATGTATTATTTATTTGTAATTATTGTCTTTGGAAATAAAGTTTTTTACAATATAATATTAAATAGATTGTAAATATGCATTTGATTTGATATATTATCCTTACTTGATGTTACTATCCTTTTTCTTGAATTAAATTATAGTCTTTTCAATTTTATATATAAGATAATTATTATCTAAAATTGAATCTTAATTTCTAATTTAACGAATTAATTCTATAAACCATGTTTTGAGAGTAATTATTTCATTTATATTTATACTAAAGATTAAGTGTCGTTACTTTTAAGATTCTTTTAATTGTTTTTAATATATTAAGATTTATGTGTCATTACTTTTAAGATTCTTTTAAATGTTTTTAATATATTAAGATTTATGTGTCATTACTTTTAATATTCTTTTAATTGTTTTTCATATATTAAGATTTATTTTTTTAAATGTAAAAAATAATTGAACTTTTAATTATTAAGGATGCAGAAAATAAATATATAAAGCCAAACTATCTATCTTTCAACAATGTTAAATCTGATGCCTATGCCAATATCATTCACAATGGCTTTCCTTCTTCCAAATTTATTTCTTTTTCCTTAAGTGATGGATGAAAAATAAATCAATAGTCATTTCCAAACTCCAAACTAAAACTACTTTTCATAAATGGTCGGAAATAAACAATATAAAAATGAAAGCACATGAAACCAATAGTTAGTGGACCAACCACACAAGTGGTGCAGAGGAGAGCACTGCAAAGGAGAGCACTGGATAGAATTTATTAAAACATACACACTGAAGAATTGGAAGTGTGTAAATAATGGAGAGTTTGCTATTTAAAATAGAAAGAGAAATCACTAGTGAATATGGAATAAATTTATTGGGCAAGTAATCATAATGGTGAGAAATGCAATGTTTTCTATAAATAAATTTTAATATGCCAATTCAATAATAATCAGAAATATCCCGCTTTCATGTTTATTTTCAATTATTACATACTTATCATTCCCCACTTTTATGTTTATTTTCAACTATTACATACTCATTATTTTATAAAAGAAGTCTTTGAAATCAATATTATTAGTGCTTGGTATTTTCTTTAAATAGATTTTAATATGCAAATTCAATTGTCATCAGAAATATCTCACTCAACATATTATTCCTCACTTTTATGTTTGTTTTCAACTATTACATAAGTCTGTGCATTTTATAAAATAAGTCTTTGAAATCAATATTATTAGTGCCAGGTATTGTATTTTTTTTGGTAATATCTGATCAAGATTTTTATTGATATTCAAAAATTAAAAATATAATTGATGTTTTAGGAAGTGTTTTTTTTGACATTGTCAAACAAGACTAAAAATTTATAGTATTACAAGCTCATCAGTGATTGATTTGTTTGTGAATAGATAACAAAACTTGAGTGAACATTTAGCCATGAGGATTGTCTATACATTCAAAAATGCCATAGTTGTTGACCGTATGAAATTTCGACAGCACAGTGGATAAGTAAGAAAAGGACCAACATACTAGGGTGATGAAAAAAGACAACGAAAATTACCAAAAGAACAAGATAGGAGCATCGGATATCAGAAAACCAAAGGAGGAATCATTCATCTAAAAT
>APFE030788519.1:0-11981 GCA_000404065.3 Pinus taeda
TTTCTCAGTTAATCTCTGAATCTGAATAAGTTTCCTAATTCATGTCTCTGTGTTATATAAAGTGAATTTATTTGAATTTCATCTCGGTATTGGTATGACTGGTATCATCATTGGATTCATATAAAATAAGTGTTTGCGAGATTTGAAGACAATATCACTTTGTTCAGCAATAGTCACATCATACATTACTCTCAGATTGTTGTAATAGCTTAGAACGTGTGCATCCATTTAAGTTTGCTGTTCCATTGCATTTACTGTTCCAATTGAGTTAGCTGTTCCATTTGATTGACATTTCCTGTTTGCTGTTCCATTTGTTTATGCTGTTTATTCGATTACTGCTGTTCCCTTTACCTATGCTATTCCATTTAATTCCTGCTGTTCCATTTCATAATTATTGTTCCATTTACTTTCGCTTATCTGCTTTTGTTGCTTTCGCGTGATAGCAGGCCTAAGACTGTCGTGAGCCCAGCAAGATGCTGCCTGACTCCCAGATCTATAAGCCCATGCTTTGGTTTCCTTCTTTATCAGTTTCTAAAGGGAAGCCTTATTGGTTCCGTACCCTTGACTGATCAAATTGATTTGTGTGATTTTATCCTTGAGTTGATTCAGTTTAGTGTCTGTTTCCTTTCAATTCATTAGGACACTATACTACCGAGCATTACTTGGGCAAAACAGCCTTGGATTGAGTTACTCTTTGAAAGAACCAAACGATCCCGGATTGACTTAATAATGTGGAATAATTGGTGGTGTGAGAGACCCTAGTTATCGCCCTACACATAGTACCTCCAAATAGGGATTTAACACGTATGCCGATGTATTCTGGAGGTCACCCACACCCCCGTGTAGTATACCTAAGGGGGATAATATGGGGTACAAAGGGAGGTACCCAATGGAATAATAATGGGATGGGAAATAGTAATAAATAAAGTGGTTAACTCGTATCATGTAAGGGATCACAAATAGTTAGCAATAATGTAATAAGCCCATGGTATTAGATAGATGGTATTGAGGGAACCATGGTAATGACCCATGGTATTGTATGTATGAGGCCTATATAGAGGCTAGAGACGCCACATTGAAATGTGTCAAGAAATATTGTATGAACAAGCATATGGCTTGTGGAGTGCGTTTCTTCCTTGAGCAGTGAATGTATGGTGTTGCCCTACCTTAAGGGTTTGATTAATAAAGTGAAGCATTTATATCTATTTCTATCTTATTATTGGGTATATTGGTATCATTTCTTATATTTTCATATTAGATCTATAACAAGTGGTATTAGAGCACTTTCTTGGGCAAAAGTGGAGAATTTTTTTATTATTTTTTGCAGGAACTTTCTCAGGCGACGAGTTTGCAGATCATATATGTATTTTTTGGGCAAAATCTACAAAATATAATTGTAGATCTAGATTCTTTCTGAAGAGATACCGAATTTCAAAAAAAAAAAATCAGCCGAATAAGAGTCCGGATGAAGGAGATATCACTGATCTAAAAATCAGTGGTGTTGTGACATTTTTATGGGGCGGCGAGTTTGCAGATTAGATCTGTATGTTTTGGGGGAAAATATGCAAAATTTAATTGCAGATCTAGATCCTTTGTGAAAAAATACCCAAGTTCAAAAAAAATCGGCCAAATCAGAGTCCGGATGAAGGAGATCTTGCTGATTTAAAAATCAATGCGATTGCAGACATTTTTTGGGGCAACGATTTTGTGACACATATCTATACGTTCTGGTGCAAAATCTGCAAAATCTAATTGTAGATATGGATTACTTGTGATAAAATTCCCAAATCCAAAAAAAATTAGTCGAATCGGAGTCCAGATGAGGGAAATATCGCTAATTTGGTGATGGCGGGAGAGTTGAGCGCGGATCTGAAATTCCAGTGCCTAAATCAGGATTTCTATCACATGGAAAGATGCAGAATGGTCATTCCATTTCCGAAAATAGGTCATAATAAATATTCTGAGTAATATTGACTAAATTGTGGCCACTATAAATTTTCACCAAGTGATTTTGTTTTCCGTGCCATCTAGCATGATGTTTTTTACAGAAAAAGATGATAGCCCTACTATTGAAAAATTCATACAGAATCAAAATATCACATATGGGAAACAATGGAAAATTTTATTATCACTTAGTTTCCATGATGAGGCTTACAGACAGTGGAAATCAATTTACAACACGTAGTTGTCTGAACTTTAGGATAAAGAATTTGAAAAAATCCTTTTGGAAAAATGGTCTCAGGCTAGAAAACAAGATAAGGGGAAACATGTGGGGTTATTTCCTACTGGTATATCCTTATTGTAGGTTCATGGATTGATTCAGAAGCAGAAAATCATTGTGTCTATAAATTTGAGTTGCAAGCAAAATCTCATAAATGTCAACTTGGCAAAAAAATTACAAGTGCTAGCAAAACACATTGAAAACACACAGGTTAATGATGAGGATGTGCAAGTGTATAAAGAATTGAAGCTTTCAATGGATAAGTATGTGCTAAATTTTTATTTTTACACTTCAGATATGGAGAACATGGATCCTTATTTTAGGATATCCTTGGATGGAAGCTGTGGGTATTGTCAATATTAATGTGCAGAAGAAATTCCTAAAGCTCTGGTATAAAAAGAAGAAAATTACATTGTAGGATATTTCCATTAAGACCCAAGCAAAGACTATGGAGGCAGAAGCACAAAGCCCTAATGACACTTACACATTAGATGATGAGCCTTTGATGATTGGAAATCAAACACAAACAGAGGTTGAAGCAGAAAAGGTAACAGGTACTGATACATCAGATGAGGACTTAATGGTTGAAGTGATATTGGAAGATAAGAAAAAATAGTAGTCACCACAACATGTACTAGATACCACTCAAGCTCCACTATTGGTTAAAACTTCAGCATATCACCACCCACATCACACCGCAAGAAAACAACCAAAAAGATGGCATTGAATTAGCCACAAGGAAAACAACCCCCACATGATAGATAGAAAGAAGTGGTGATCCACCTACTACACATGAACACAGAAGAGATGCCACAGTTAACTTCCATATCAAGCGAGCGAGGCACCAGTTGGATCAAGGGTTCACCTTTCTCTTAGATGGCTAGATGCACGTGCATGGTATCATTAGACTACTCTTTTGAGTAGATCTTATTATTTATGTTCTTCCCATGTTTCGAGGACTAAACATGTTAAGGGGGGTGGAATGTGGTATATCTAGGGGAGATAATATCGGGTACAAAGGGAGGTACCCAATGGAATAATATTGAGATGGAAAATAGTAATAAATAAGGTGCTTAACTTGTATCATGTAAGGGACTACAAGTAGTTAGCAATAATATAATAAGCGCATGGTATTAGATAGATGGTATTGACGGAACCATGGTAATGACCCATGGTATTGCATGTATGAGGCCTATATAGAGGCTAGAGACTCCACATTGAGGGATGTCAAGGATTATTGTATGAACAGGCATATGGCTTGTGGAGTGTTCTCCTTCCTTAAGGAGTGAATGTATGGTGTTTCCCTACCTTAAGGGTTTGATTAATAAAGATGCATTTCTATCTATATTAAGATCTTGTTTTCCTTGGGTTTATTTGCATTGTCTTATATTTTCATACCAGATCTATAACAAGTGGTATCAGAGCTATAACACCTTGAAATATGATAGGTCATCCTCGACCAATAAATAAAGGAGCAGCGTGTTGGACTATAGTCATATAGTGAAAAAAAAGGAACAACGTATATATCCATGACATGATTACAAAAAGTAGTGGATTACTGAAATCGAGGCTTATGATGGAAATCATGAACAGATATGAAAATGCTATGAAATGATGCGAAAAATAGGGGAGAGGATAGCTGACGTAAGTAAAAATTCTTATGAAGTCATTATCCACTTTAACCATTATGATTGGTTTATAAATGATTTTTCATGTGTAAGAGGTTCGAAAGGGTTATATAACATAATCTCATTTGAAATCAAGATAAAGATATAACTAGCATTTTCACAAGATGTTGCAAAGGAAACGTCGTAAGGCATAAGTGCATATATCCATCATCCACTTAGTGTGTGCATTATTCAACAAGGTGGATCTCTCTAAATTTGTTGCAAACATTTATGTTGTTTCATTACTAATTTATTTAGAATCTACTACTACCTCCTCTTCTTGGAATATTAAATTTCTTATCACAATCCCTCTGATTATTGGCATCACAATTTTTTCCACTTTAGTGGCTTTACCTTCAACCTAAAGAAACATGAATTTGAGTCACTCAATTGAAAAGAAATTGCTAAATTGCTATTTATCAGGTTTTGCATAAAAACAATTAAAAACTCATATTTACAACCCTTTAAATATTTACAACCCTTTAAAATGAAACTATCTATATTTGTATTAATAATAAAAAGAATCTCCTTTATAAAACTGACGCTCACATGCTACTCCTATATATTTATCTTATATCTAATATTCAGTGTCCATCAATTGAATGAGAAGTTGAAAGATCAACTTAATTGCACCTTTCTGAACTCCTTTGTGGGAATCCATGTCCCATTAATTTAATGGAAAATTGAAGTTTCTCCACTGCTAATTCTTCTTGTTTTGGGACAACTTCATATCGGCAATCGCTATTGTTGTCATTGTTATTGCTGAAATTGTTGTGAGAGAGGTTGGAGGACTGGACTTGAAGTAGTCTGTTGCTGTTTCCATTGCCATCCATGGCTTCATCGTTTAAAAAACTATCTATGAAGGGATCGTCACTCTCCAACAACCCACTGAAAGAGGCAATTTTGGGTAGTTGCAATTTGTTTTGCTAATCAATATCAGGCAAAGAAGTCATCACTTCATCTGCACTTGGTGATTCATCTCGTTCTACCCCTTGTACTCTCTGAGAATGACCATTTTCTTGTAAATTTGGCACAACACCCAATCATCAAGCTGGAGAACAGAAGTACCATCAAAATAAAAAATACCAATTTTAGTTGAATGAATCAATTCCTATTCATAAAGAATCAAAACAAAAGAACTGTGAAAGGAAAATCATTCATATTGATCAATATTCACCAGTATATGAACAATAATTCCATCAAATATTATCACAAAACAGTCAAATTAGAAGATTTCAACAATATTCTTTAGCCCAGATACAGGAAATCAATTAATAGCTATACTTACTCTCAAAGAACCTTCTTGTTAGATATGTAATGGGAATCCTCCACTATAGGGTCAAAATGCCAAGGTAGCTGTTAGCTTATGCCGTTAGCAATAGCCAGTTTTCTAGGCATAACAAGGAGTACTTTATCAATCTTCTACAGTATACAAACCTGGGTTTTTTTACACCAAAATCCAACCTCCCTTACATTACAAATATATATTCTAATGAAAGAATATAGGAAAAACATAATCCTCAGGCTGTTACAAGATTTTAGGAATAAAATCCTAACAGTAAAATAAAAATAAAATTAATTTTAAGTTGCTACCTGGAATACGGAGATGATTGAAAATCCTCTGCCATCAAATTGAAAATTGATTCTTTGACTGTTGATATCCTGCCTACGAATTTGAATCTCTTGTAAATATTCCTGAAACTCTATCGACCTCCCTTTTAACAGGGTCAACTATGCCACCTGTTATTCAATGGTCCTTTTATCCAATTTTGAAAGAGAAATTTTTGTCATATGTTGAAGTATAGTTTACAAAACCTTTTAATTCATATTATATTGGAATTACTCGTAATTGATCTTGTATGAAAAAAGTCTAGGTTCCCCATATTAAATTAAATATATGTATTGAGTTAAAACATGACATAGATTAAAAAGAAAGCATGTTATAAAGTAGAAAAAGTCAAACAAATTTTATCATCTATCCTTCCATGGACATTACTCTCACGTGCCCCAAACTACTACTTAAGACAACATTCCACAATAATGTAGAGGATTACAGCGAAAATATCTGATAACATAAGATTTATACACATTAAGAAAAGGGCATGTCAAAGAGAAGGAAAAAGCAGACAAACTTCATCATGTATCCATCTATGGACATTACTTTCACATATCCAAGCTACAACGAAGACATCATCAAGAATGCAGAAGAGCACAACAAACAGATCTAACAATATTAAATTTGTATACACAAAAAGAAGCATGTTACAGAATAGGAAGAATCAGACAAGCTTCATCATCTATCCTTAAATTTACATATATTAAAAATAGAAAATAAAAAAGCTTGTTACAGAGTAGGAAGAATCAGACGAACTTCATCATCTATTCTTCCATGGACATTACTCCCATATGCCCCATGCTACAGCTAAGGCAGAATTGCATAAGAATGTAGAAGATACAACAAAAAGATCAGCCCTACTAAATTAAGAAAAAGAAACTTGCTACCTGGTAGAAATGATCTGACAAATTTCATCGTCTACATGCCCCGAATTGCAGCTAAGAAAAGTACACCACAATGATCTCACAGGCTTCATACTTCGTCCTTCCATGGATATTATGCCCGCATGCCCCGAAGTGCAGACAAGAGAGCATTGAACAAGAATGTAGAAGAATACACCAAAATTCCATTGTCAATCCACCTGGCCGAAGAGTATGAGAGATTTTCAACTTCACTACACATCATGGTTGACCTGGAAGATCTGTGAACATATTCGGGCGAATAATCTCCTAATAGATAACACCCAATTCCCCATTTCACCCAAAATAGGGCTTGCAAAGCACTATAGTGCCATGTTCCAAAGCCCTTTGTACCCAAAGCTCCTAAAATTGCACTGGTTGTTGCAATGCAACCAATCTCTAAAACTATCACTACCCTAAGCAAAAGCTTTTTCCTCCCACTAATTTTCTTGGAAAACATTTCTAAACAGTCCATACCCATGCCAATCCAGATGACTATTATTATCGCAACAACTTTAGGCTTAGAGGGTGGAATGGAGTTTATTTTATACAATTTTCCAACGCCACATTCTAATGCAGCAAGCACAAGCCAAGTAATAGAGAAAATCAAGTTGATACATCCCACTATAGACGATAAGGTTCTGAGGTTCAGAAGTGTACTACCTCTAAACCTCAGCACTTGGAAAACACTGGTGTTATCGAAAGTAATATTGACAGTAATTTTGACCACAACACTGGTTAGAAACACATTGGCACAGAACCCATTTCCTTTACTCTCCACGATGTAATGGCTTATTGCATGGCTTATTGCCCTTCTCGCTAACAGGGCACTACAGAAGCCATCTACTTTGAAGCAACCAGTCAGTACAAGGTTGATTAATACTTCTGCAAACCTTGGCACTATTAAGGATGTAGTTCTGTAGAATACTTCTTCCAGTCTACCTCCTCTCCTCTGATCCAGGTAGTTTTCTAGGGCATCAGAAGCCATGACTATGGCTCCTCTGTCTTCCTAATCTTTAGACTTGAAATATCTCATCAGCAGGTTTGTCCAGTCATTAGTGGTTAAAGGATGCAGTGGAATGCAGACACAAATAGGGATTTCTTGGATGGGTGGCTTAAATTCAAAATCAAGCATTTCACAGACTGCAGGGAATTCCACGCTGGAAATGTCCCCCACATGATTGAACAAATGGCAGCCACTTCTTATGCATTGCAGAGATGGAAGTATGCACAGTGTATCTGACACTTGTTGTAGTGTTCCAGGCATCCTCTTACCAAGTAAGATTGTGATATCTTTGACTGTCCTAAATACAATGCAATTACAATTGCATCCAGGGATGTTATGTGAACAAATCTCTTGAATGGCACCTCCACATTCGGATGGAATTTGGATTGAAGGAGCTGTTAATGCATCTTTTAAAGGAGCACATTGGAGCAGTATGGAGGCCACATCATGGGCATTGCATATATATTTCATGAATTGCTGCATGGAAGAATTAATGTATCCATTGACAACATTACAATAGAATCTTCACTAAATACATGTGTGGTGGTCAGTGCAAACTTATCTATGTCTTTGATTTTGGGACCTGTGAGGGTGGCCATGGGATCCCTAGTACCCATTTCCAAATAAAGTCCTCCTCTTAACAAGCTTGTAATAAAGAGTGCCAGATTGCCTAAACAAGCCAGTCCCACATCACTTAAATTAACTGATCCTGTCACAATGTCACTTAATTCGAGCTATGCTATGAAAATAGTAGATAACCACACTAATTAAACAACAAACTTTACCACTAACAACTGGATCATCATATATATGCTTCCCAACCCATCTTTGAACACGCCCATTTTAGCTAATTGAAAGTTTTTCTGTACTTACCTTTACAGAAGCTCCTATTAATTCACTGGATCGAGGTTGTGCCTAAACATAAACAAGAATTTATCTAATCAACTAATCATACTCAAGAACAAAGTTGATCAAGTAATCATAAACAAGAATTTATCTTCCTCTGCTCAATCTATATTTTGCCTTAATTTTTTTCATAGCAAAGTGGGACAAATGATATGTTTGTTGATTGCTTTTCTTATGATATCAGAGTTTTAAATCTTGTAATTGGTTTACTATAAAATTTTTGCTTCAATATCTAATTTCATTATGATATGAAAGTGTTAATTTTTTATACTAAAGTGATTCATTCCTTGACACCTACTTTCATTTTAACATAAAAGTGCTAAATTATTGTACTAAAGTAGTCCATATAAGATGATTTCCTTGGATGGAAACCCAATGTTAGTAATAAAAATAGTATGCTCTATAATTTCCAATATGAAGATCAACCTCTCTGCATTTTCTAGGTCATCAGAGGCCATGACTATGGCTCCTCTATCTTCCTGATCTTTAGACTTGAAAGATCTCATCAGCAGGCTTGTCCAGTCATCAATGGTTGCAGGATGCATTGGAACACAGATACAAATAGGGATTTCTTGGATGGGTGGCTTAAATTCAAAATCAAGCATTTCACAGACTACAAGGAATTCCATGTTGGAAATATCCCCTACATGATTGAACAAAAGGCAGCCACTTCTTATGCATTGCAGAGATGTCAGTATGCACAGGGTATCCGACACTTGTTGTAGTGTTCTAGTCTATTTGAGCTTGTCTTATTATTGTTAATTTTTTGCATTTCTCCATTTTATTGATATAATATTACTTCATTTTGGTATTAGAGCACGGTGTGATATGACCATTATATGAGAGATAGAACTAGACTGTGTGAAAACCTATATAAATTTCTAAGGTCCACATTGAAAATAAGTTGCGTCCAAAGTGTTGTGGGTTTTGTGATGCATAATATTGAAGTGCGTGACTACATGGAAGTGTGAGTATCTATGTGGACGAGAGACTCAAAGGATGGGAAAAAAAGATGATACTGATTGAGCGAGTTGATTGATCTGTGAAAGCATGGAGGATGTGCAAATAATGGAGCTTGAATAACACACTTCATTGTATTCTCTATTTAATAAAAAAACTCTTTTTTGTTGTGGTTGAGTCCCAATTTTTTTTTATAGTTGTTCATGTCCTCTATTGGAGTGGGGCAATATATGTGTTCTCTTTGCTTTTTTTTTCTTCTTCATTCTTTTTTATGGTGAAAAATAATATAGTTCTTTAAAGCTCACAAGTTTTAAGTATTTTTATTAGAGAAAAAGAATGGAACCAATGCTTATCAACAAACATCTATGGGAATTAGTAGTTGATGTTTATTATTGATGAATTAAGTGGATATTTATTAGTTCTTGAAGAGATTTCTTCAAATGAGAACTTGGAAAATGAATTCTCCACAAAGAATAGGGGACGAGTAAGAAGTACAGGATAAATTCATTATCAATTGATTCAGAATTAGAATACAAATAAGAAAAAATCACAAGAATATGAATTCATTTCAAGAGGTAGAGGAAGAAGTTCAAGCCGATTTAGAGGAGGAAGCAAAGAAGGATCTCATGTAAAAGGAAGAGGAAGAGATGGGAGCACAAATGGATATCAAGAAAGATAAGGACCATAGTATTATTATTATCACAAATTTAGTCAGCTTGATGAAGATTTCTATGAATAACTGAGAGATAATGAACATAAAGGTGTTAATATAGTTGTTCAATAAATTAAAAATGATAAGTTATTCATATCAAGTTTGATGGCACACAATCAAGAAATTTATGCATGATATATTGACTCGAGACACTCAACTCATATGACATCTAAGGATGAGTTGTTTAATATAATTAATGACACTTAGTATGGTAGAATCATATTTGGTGATGATAGTGTCTTTTAATACTATATTTTTCAATATAACTCTTTTAAAATCTTAGCCTAAAACAACTTGACACATTGTAACGAAAATTTTAAAACCAATCATCAAATTGACACGCATTGGGGGCAAACTTGACCCATTGCAATGAAAACTTAAAACTTAACCATAAAATTAACACAGTGGGTGTGGACTTGATCCATTAAAACGAAAACTTTAAAATCAACTATCATATTGACATATATTGGGGTTGGGTTACTAGTCGAGCATCAACACAACCACTGCAATAAAAAAGTAAAAGGTAAAGAAATAGATAAATAAATAAAAATGATAAAACAATAGAGAACAAAACTTCAAAAAAAAAAAAAAAAATATCAGGCCACAAAATAATAAAATAAATTATCAGACATAAAAAAAGCTATAAAAAATAGCCAAATGAAAAATTCAAACATTAAAAAAAAATCCAAAAATTGCCCATAAAAAATACCAAAAATCCCCAAAAAAAATTAAAAATAAAATATTATATATATACATATATATACATATATATACATATATTGTTCTTTGCTAAAGCATGAGTCAGACCTTCTATTTCATTAATCAGTAAACTAGCATTTGCACCAGGCGTTGCAAAGAAAACGCCGTAAGGCAATAGATAACATATAACACTATGTAAAGAAATCGATAACATATAACACTAATTAACGCTTCTTTGCCCCACCACCTCCGAGCTGGCACCCGCTGTGCTGGCAACCAACACCCGCGCAATTTCAAACGATCACTCGCGCCAAACATTCATTTGCTCCATTCGCACAACCAGAACAGGTCCTCTCGGGCATTCATTTCTCTTGTCCACGGTGCTTGCTCACCTCGTAGGTCCACTCACGGTGCTGAATCCCGGCAGGTTGTGCCCTAGGCGTAAGGTAAATTATACTCTGTGAACAATGACATCCACCATTTTGGCGGGTGCCCGGAAGTCCCGTGCATACGAATCCCACCCCGTGCTGCTGTAAATTGTCTGAATTGGCAGCTCCCAGCGTCTGGCGAAACAAATACATTCAAGGTCTCCATTTGGGCGCAGGTTCGAGCGACGCTGTAGGTATTTTCCCATTGCATCGTAATCAGTTACCAGATTTATAACGAACCACTTAGCCATTCAAACATCTTCAATAGTTTTTAGGATGTGGTTTAATGGTTAATAGTTAAGTAGGGAGGTCTAATCCCAAACAAAATTACATATATCTAAAAATTGCTCCAAACGCGGTCCAATCTCAAGCAAAATTATATATATCTGAAAACTGCTCCAAACACAATTTTTTTAGTTGAAAAAAATACAATAAACCACCGCCATTACAATTGCAAACTCAAGATCCTGCATCCAGTGTGCTTGATTGTGTACTACCCACTTAGCCATGGAGGCCATGAAAATCAGATAATCCTAAACCATCGCCATTGCAAGCTTCCTACATCCACTGTGCCTGCCTGCGCACTTTGCCAGGTGCATAGTTTATTTGGGCTTTTCATTGGGGTGATATTTTGAGTACAAATATATTCAATTCTGTGAGAGGAATTTGGTGCACATCAATTTTCACATGCTTGCTAGGAAGGATGACCACGAAAAAATGCAAGGGCACCAATCGATGGAGCATTGATGTAAGTAGTAGGCTCAGACTACCTGAAGTATGTTGCCACATTTCCTTTATCCTCCTTTTCAACTGAAAACATTTTCCAATGCTCCTTTGGTGTGGTGCCATTGCTTTCTGCAATAAATGA